>PVKA01017829.1:0-45006 GCA_004027165.1 Ctenomys sociabilis | reverse complement strand
GCTGCTAGTTTTCCTGCTAGGAACTCGGCTGTCATTATTGGAAGAAAAGCTCTGACACCTCACTGTCACCAAAGACAGCTGATAATCTCTCCTGGGGACACCTTGAACATGATTTCCTAACTTCAGATCCCTCAGTCTGCTGCCCAAATCCTTCACTCTGCTAGTACAGACTTCCTAGTGTCTACCACCAGCCATTGGGCCTTCCCAGGGCAGGTCCTTGATAAAAACATGCACGAGACATTGCTGTGAGCTCTCGGCCTCCAGCTGAACTTGTAGAGGACATTAACAAGGGGTCGTGGGTCCCAGCTGGATTCTTCAGGTCTCTAGCTCATAGACAGATCTCTAGAACTCTTCTGCATTTGACCATTTTGGTGAATGTTAAAAAATAAGCCTATAAATTATGTGTCTGGAATTGAATCTATTCCCTTAAAAACCCTAACTATATACCTGGAAGTGGCAAATCAAGTCACTATAACTGAAAGTGTCATATTTGTGAATCAGTGGCCTGAATCACCAGGATCTGTAGTTTTCCAGAGGAAGACCAGGAAAAGATTTCGTGAACTAATGAAGTCATATTACTATGATATCCCCCATGTAATTAAACCTGTTTTTGCCCCAGAACTTGCCCATCAGTTTCCAGGATGTCAATCCTTTCAGGCTCTAAAAAATGTTCTGAGCATCACATTCATTTTAATAGTTATTGTGTACTCTCATAATATATATTCAAATGCCTACATTAATACACCAACACACTGACTCAAACCCACTTCAGTGACATTCAGAGATTGAGGAAAAACTCTTTCCTCCAGCAATGAATCACCCATATTTTGGGTCCTTTTGGATAGTCTGTCACAATTCAATCACCCGCATTACCATCTGGTGAAAACCAGCACTCGCTTCTTGCAATGCATTAAGCATCCAGTCAGAAATCTCAAGCCCATTAAAAGTAACATCAGCCTTATGAAACTTGGCATACATTTATTTTTCTTTGAATTCAAAGGCAGAACGTCCAAGAAAATCAGTGACCAGAATTTCCCTGGTGTTCTTTAAAGGAAAGTATAAATATGAAGCCAACCTTAAACAAAATGGCCAAACAGACAGGAAGTCTTGTAGAGTCCTTTGCATTCCAGCGTAACATTTCCAGGTCACCTAGTCTTCCCCCATCGTAAATACAAGAAGTGAGTGAGCTTACTTATATCAAGATATTGTGGATTGGCCCATATGTAATCAAAAGCTGACATGTATGAGAAAGCGCCTAGCCATCCTCCACTTAATTACCCATCTTCTCTTCAGCACTCTTGGAAGCAGTCATCACGGCTACCCTGTGACTCGTTCCTCCTCTTTCCAGGACTGGGCAAGTTCCCTCAGAAAGTTTGGACTTCCTTAAGATTGAAGTTGCCTCTTTCACCTGTCAACTACAATCCTTTGAATCCACAGATGCTGTCCCCCTCATACATGACAGCACTCCAAGTTTTTTGGCAAAGCCATACTGTCTTCTTAAGTATGTCTTTCCTGGACTTCATTAACAGCACAAATTTCAGCTCCACTTCTTGTGCCGCTTGGCCTCCAAACAGCAACCATCTTTTTCACCTCTGTTTGGACATGCGATATTCTCAAAGATTCTTTTTCAAATATATGACCCAGGAGAAGCGTCACTGTGGTAACAATTTCTCAGCCAATACCTATTTCATAATATTGTGGAGTTTAGACTTCAAAACCATCTAGGTGTCCAGTTCTGAATCCGATCTCTTGCTCCACACGCTGTGTGACCTTGAGCCAGCAATCTGTCTTCCCTGTCCTCTTGTCTGTGAAGGAGGAATTATGTTATCCAAGAAACAGGGAGGTTGCAGGGAACTGAAGTGGCACCAAAGCACAGCCCTCAGCAGAGATCAACCCCAGCTAACCATCCTGGCCACTATTATTTACCACCACGGCAGACTAAAATGATGCCATAAAAAGGACAGTGAAGTTGTTTATATGTCCAGGAGGGCATTTGAATATTCCAGAAATAAGGCAGTGAGTTGCATCATCCCTGAGGGTGACTTCTCTGTTTTCTATGTTCTTTCCCCTGCCTGTGGCTCAAGGATACAGACTAATTCTTTGTTTCATTGTGAAATGACACTCTCCATATCTCACATATTTCAACATTGAGAACTGAACAGCAAAGTTTTCCAAAATCCCAAAGTAGCACCTGGGTTTTCTAATTTTATTAGAAGTAAATGGTCTCCCAGGTCATAAATTCTGTATATCATCAACTACTTCTACTCACGGGTGCTATGGGAGAGATTTGTGTTATTGCTGACATTAAATCTACTCCAAACACCTCTTACTCTTGCCATGGTAATTACTATGGATGAACCACCTTTTAGGAATTCCATTTCTAAGTGTTCTATAGCCAGGCTGATGTCCAGGGGAAAAGGAGGCATGTGTGTGTGTGTGTGTGTGTGGGAGAAAGAGAGAGAGAGAGAGAGAGAGAGAGAGAGAGAGAGAGAGAGAGAGAGAGAGAGAGACCACTGAGTTTCAGGATTTTACAAGTTCTCTTATGTCCTGAGTCCTCACTGACCTTGAAGGGCTAGGGCCAAATTGTTGGCTAGCCTCATAGCCCTTCTTTTTCTCTAATTTTTAGTCTGCAGACTTAAGTTGTTAACCATTCAAAGAGAAGCTTAATGATGCCATTATCCTATAACAGAGGCAGTTGAGCTTAACATCACTCTCTGTCTGAATATCAAACACCTTAGACATAACATGGAACAGATATTTTCCAACCATCATTGATATGCTAAACTTTGAATCCCTATAGAATGTGAAAATAATAAAGAGACAGACAGAGACAGAGAGAGGGGCAGAGACAGAGACAGAGAAGGAGGAAAGAAAGAGAAACCCATCCTCCACTTTCCCTTGTCTGCTTACATCCTAGGTGTGAAGAGGCCTCCAGGCAGCCCTTGCACAGTGCTCTGGAGTTCTGCAGAGGCCAAGATCCAAGACGACACTGAAATACTACCAGATATTACAGATTGAAAATGGACCTCATGCCACACACAGAACTTCTTCTTCCATTGTCTAACTTCTCCATCTGGCCATCTGTTAGTCTAGAGCTCAGAGAGAAAATAGAGATAGAGAAGCAATTCCAGTTGCAAAACTGAGGCAATTCATCCAAGTAGTCAAAATACAGTCACTAGTCAGGAAGGGCCCCACCACCAAGTTCATCGGCGTGGATCTCAACTCTGAGGCCTGGCTCTGTGCGCACTTCCACAAAAGCCAGCAGTGCACCCTGCACCAGATGTCAGGGCATCGCACACGTTCGTAAATGCCTCTTCCCTGTGATTTTAACACTGCTCTTTACTGCTATTGCCAATGGTAAAAACTGCTCGCTAAACTTCAAAATGCTTTGTGAAAAATATGAATCAGCATAAAGGTTGCAGAAATGCCCTGGGCTCCTGAAATATCATCAGCAGAAGAGTGGAGGTGCCAGGAGGATAGCCAGGTCACCAGTCCCCAGCTGTGGTGTCCTCAGCACAATTTTGGCTGTCCCCCTTCACACTCCTCACTTCAGTGGAAGCTCACAATGCAGAACACCGTGGCCCAGTCTGGGAGTAAGGAGCCGGGGTGTCCTGGAGGTTCACAGCTGCTGCAAAGCTGGAGCCCAGGCACCCAAGAGCATTGGAAAGGAAGGGAACAGACAGCAAAGGCTCATGATGCCTTGGGTGATTTCCAAGCGCACCCTGGTTACAATCTGGATCAGGTCCCTGGCACTGCAAGCGCAGGTCCACCTCTCACTGCCTGTGGCCCAAGGCAGTGGCGGACACAGAGGGCCTTGTGAGAATCATTACGAAGCAGGTCGCTCATGCTCACACTTGTAACTGTCTGCTTCCTGTGGTCATAGACAGTCGTCTCTTCTGAGCACAGGAATGCTGCTCTCTATTCCAGGTTCTCCACCACACTCCTGGAGGTGTGTGTGTGTGTGTGTGTGTGTGTGTGTGTGTGTGTGTGTGTGTGTCCAGCTACCAGAGCTTGGGATCTGTCACAGTCAGTAAAATGGGCAGCCTCTCACTACCTCAGCCTCTCTGCTTCTAGTCCCCACCACCACCCCTCCTAACTAGGGCCCTGACCCTCAGTCGCTGGCTGCTCTCCCCAGTGCTGGGACCAAGACAGAGAATGCATAAACTCCTGGCCTGCCTTGACTTCCAGACTTTTTTTCAACAAGCTAAATGAACTTGAGCACAACGCTTTGCCGCTGCTTTTTCATCTAAAGCATGGGACCAGGATGTGCTTGTTGCCGTGATCTCTCAGACAGCAAGGGCCTAGCATAATTCCTAACCAAATAAGAGTGCCTGCAATTTCTACTGGTATTTTGGGTCTTATTATAGCCCTTAATCAACTTCTGCTTTTGGTATCAGCCTGGCCTTGCATCCGTATTGAAGAAGCTGTGCTTCCCTGTGTTCTGGTGGGCCCTGCTGTCCCTTCCACAAGGAGAGCACTGATGTTAGGAGACAGGAATGTTGTCTGAAGAGAAGACTGCTAGTTAAAGTGGTGTGAAAGAGAGAGAGAGTGGGGCAGGAATCCACTTGTGTGTTTATTTTGGAGCTCAAGAATCACAGCTGTGGGGGGGAGATTAAACACAATGGAGCACTGCTCAGCCATGAAGAAGGATAAACTGGGTCATTTGTAGAAAAGTGGATGGCTCTGGACAGCATAATGCCGAGTGAAGTAAATCAAAGGAGATTAAAACAGTACATGGTTTCTCTAGTGTGAGACACCCAAAGCACAAATAATTTAAAGAAAATACACACAGAGTGGGTAGAAGGGGGATATCAGCTCTGTGGAGATGGGAACAGGATCTGGGGGGAAGTAAGAGAGCAGGGTAGGAAGAAAAGTGGAGTAAAAGCAATCATGGTAGGACTTGCAGATGCACCAGACCGCATGGTGAACACAGCCAGGCATCAGGATTCCAATAGAAATGTTTGATAATGAATCACGCTCAGAAGTTAGGTAGAACACCCCTAAATTCAGTTACCAAGTGTAAAGCTTGTGTCTAGGTGTCTCCACAAAGCCTCAAGCATAGTAGGTGGGGAGTTCTGATGGAGGCTAGACTGGGGGGAGGACTGTGGATCCAGACTGTGGAAGCCTCACCCTGCCTATGGGTGACACCAGTCAAGGTGGTCGCATCCTGGGCAGGACCTTAAAAGATAGAAAAAGAAGCAGGCTGGTGCTGCCACTCCCAGCGACCCCTGTGCTGCTGCTGCTGCTCACTGCCTTCTGCGTGCCACACCATGGGCTGTTCCTCCTCCAGCCTGTGCCTCTACTATGCTACCCTGCCTCGAAACCAGGCAACATGAGCCGAGACCTCTGCAGACCCTGAGCCGCAATGAACCTCTCCTTTAGCATGTGGATGCTGGGTATCTTGTCTGAGCAATGACGTGTGTAACCAAGACACCACGCTTAAGCATTCCAAACAGTGTGGATATTAAGAAGCTGAAAAGTATTGGTTAAGAAATGCTACATCTAGAACTTAGGAAATACCAGCGTAGATTTAGATTTAGATGCACATCCAGACGTGCTTGTGCCAGCAGATACACAGTCTGTAGATCCAGGCACAGGTGCTGATACAGATGCAGATTCAGATGCAGAGGCAGATGAGACGGGATTTATCCCCTGCTGGTGGTGCACAGAGGCACTTGCTGGACTCCTGCGACAGTACATCTGTCCTCCTCATTGAGGACCTGGTGCCCTTCCTGTCCAGTGCAAGTAGACAGTGACTGGATGGCCCTGCTCCTGTGCTCCTTGAATGACTCTCGCTGCTTGGGTTGGGTCAGGGCCCTGTGCCCAGATGTCGCTTCTGCAGCCAGGCTGTGTGTTTGCTTTGTGTTTGTGCACTTGCTGAAAACACAGTCTGTGCAAGCTGAGCCTTTATGAGTTCATTGCCACTGAAGTTTCTGCTCTTCTCAAATGAAATGTCCACACTGCCAGCTGTGGATGACAATGGTGCCCTGCTTGTCGCACACAGTTCTCTGCATTGTGTCTAGCGATCAATAGCTTCCCCTAGGGCCCTCTTTTCAGAGAAACATGGATACTAGAACATCACTGTCCTCTGCCACAGCCACCTGCGACCAGGCCAGGCATGCGGAGACACAGACCTCAGGCTTGCTGCGGTGTCGGGGCTGAATGGCACCCTGCAGCAGGGCAGGTTGCAGTCCGGCCCTTGATGCCTGTGGGTGGCACCTTATCTGGAAACAGCGGTGCCACAGATAGAATGGGAGGGAAGAGCAGAAGCTCCCAAGTCACGACAGCCTCAGCCCAAATACCGGTGTCCTGGAGAAAAGACACAGAGCCGCAGCAAGTGCGCAGAGTAGGGACAGAGCCACCCACCAGAGGAAGGTGCCCGGGGCTGTGGGCCTCTGCTTGCCAGGCCGTTATGCTGCCCCAGGGGGAAGGAGAAGGAAGCTGGCCCAGAGCCGGGCTTGAGTTCAGACTTCTGATCCCCAGGGCTGTCGCATACTAGGTGGGCTTGTTTTAAGCTACACATTTCATTGTAGCTTGTTTGGACAGCCACAGGAATATTGTTGAATTCCTATCATTTTGTTTAGTGAAATTCTGTATCATTTCTAATGGGTATTTCGTCCTACTTTTTTATTCTCTTACAAAAATGAAAACAACAAGCAGTGCACTAACCCTTATTACCCTGCTATCAAGTTGTTTGAGAATTTTGTTTTCTGTGTTTTCTTTTTCTTTAAAATATTTTTTTTGCCAAAACTTGTGCAATAGCTTAAACTCCCTTTGTGATGTCTAAGCCCTTGAAGCAGAGACCGGAGAGGAAGCTCCGAACACTGCCGCCCGGCTCTGCCCACATCTCTGCAGCCACGCCGCGGCGACTCCGACTCTGGAGCTGGTGCTCGGGTGCTCAGGTCCGACGCCCCGCCCGCGCCTGCCACCATCCCGCTCCCGGCCGCCCCACGGCTCGCAGTCCAGGCGCTGCCTCCAACCCCACAACGTGTGCTCCACTGTCTCCCAGATGCCCGTGGGGCACTGGGCCATCCCCCGTCCTGCCTGTGCTCCCTGGGGCTGCGCGCGTCCTGCAGCACAGGCACAGTCATGATTCCCACAGGCGTCACGTCCGTTCTGGGTCTCAGGGCCTCAGGCGGACCCTTAGCAGCCACTCAAGGGTGCCTCACGCCAGCAGCATCGTGAGCCAGTGGGCAGGATTCACATGGGCAACAGTTTGCTGGTCAGTTTACACACTACATGTGTTTGCCATTTGAGCAGATGTGGTCTTGGTCACACTGTCAGTGACACACAGCACCCAATGCTCACAACTTAGAGGAGGAGAGGTTCGCTTCGGCCCACAATTTGTAGAGGCTCCAGCCAGTGGTCCGCTGGCTCCAAGGCAGGGCAGCAGAGCATAGGGGCATGGCAGAGAGGAGGCAGAGTCCAGGGCGGAACCAGGAAGAGAAGCGGGCCTTCCCGGTCACCACAGTGAACGCCTCCTCCAGCCTGGCTCCCCTGGGGCAGCGCGCCAGCTACAGCCTCCCGAGGGTCCTGCCTCTGGTGCACAGGGCTTTAGGGGCCAGCTAAATATGAGCACAACAGACGTGAAAACGCCGGGACCTGCCAATGCCTTTCAAAAGGACTCACTAAACAGTACGTGAAGGTAACACAGGTGCGGAGCAGGAAGCGTGCTCACATACTGAGCGGAGGGTCCTCGCGTGCCTCCCCAGCGGCCACTGACATGTACTGATATTTATGTGTAGTTTTCTTTTTATCAATACACATAACTGCGAACATACTCACTGTGTCACTCCTCCCCAAACACGTATTAAGTCAAACAATTTATACTCTTTAATTATAATAAATACTGACAAATTCTCAAAATTGCGTAGTCCTGCGAATACTGGCAAGGGTTACCTTCATCACACATCTACCACTGTGGGATATTAGGAACAGTGCTTTTTTTTTTGTCAACACATGGGTGGAAACTGGCATTTAGAAGTTTTAGATATTTCTGTTTTTACATATTTTTGTATCAGTATACATTTCCCTGAATATTAATGACATGCACATCTTCTAAAATGGATTGGTTATTTGCATTTCCTTTTCTGCGTGTAACTAACCCCACCATATATTTTTATCACATGTGTATTAAATTACTTGTCCTTTTCTTCTCCATTTGCTCATCCCATCCTACAAAACTGAAGGAACTTTCTTGCGAGACAGCTGTTAGTCTGGGGGCTCATTACACAGTGGTTCGAGTCTGGGTGTGAAGCCTGGTGCGCAGTCCTGCGGTGGCAGCCTGGTGGGGGACACCCTCGGGGGCAGGGGGAGGGAGCTGCGACAAAGTCAGTCGGGGAAAATCAGTAGATTCTGGGACACTATGCACAGAACAATGAACTCTCTAAAATAAACCAAAGCCAAAAGCAGGCACTTAGACATGTTAACATCTAATTTAATATAAAAAGGATAAGAGTATGCCACTACTGTTACAGCATGAGTCCGGAAAGGGATCATTGATTTTATACCTAATATATGTGGTGATGTTTCAAAAATTATTTTGCAACTCAAAAGACTAAAATAAACTTTAAATTAAATTACAATACAAAAATTTTGAAGCTTTGAATAAGTTTTGTTTCATTGTATATTTCAGACAAAAGAAAAAAGCAAAGTCTGTAGATAAGAAAGATCTTCAATTGCATTACTTTTTTCTATCAGAAAAACTTTTCCACTGATAATCACCCATTGACAGACAACTATTTGAAAAATGATTTCTGCAGGATTGGCAAGTTTTAATCTTTGAATACTTTTAAAATTCCAAAGCCAATGTCAACACCTTATAGACCTTAATAATTAACAGAAAGATATGGTGATGCTTTCGGCACTTAAAAATAGATACAGGTCTACCAGAAACATAAAATATAATGGAGAAATCAAATAGTGCTCGGTACTGGTGCCAAAGAACTACACTTCCAGGAGACCCGAGGGTCTAGCCTGCTGCTGCGTGGCTCCTGCCTGGTGCGCGTGGGCTCCAACGCTCAAGTGCTCTTTGACCTCTTCGATGTTACATCGTCCTGGCTTCACAGAGAATTTCTGCAATGAGCACCAATATCGTTTGGATGATATCTGCCGAGTGTGATTAAAAAATGAATATTTAAATTTTAGGATGTTTTCCAGTAAAGACACCGCCTCAATCCTCCCAGCGTCCTTGCCTATGCTGACGCCTGTCTTGTCAGCCTTGTCACTGTCTGCCGCAGCTCCGTAGTGGGGTTTCCTGAGCATCTTCAGTTGCATTGCCTCTGCTGCCTCAATGTCCTGAGAAGATTTAGAAGATGTGCTTTTCATGTTTATTTTGACACTGAGGACGAAAGAGCCCAAAGCTCATGGTGCCAGAGCTGGTGAATAAAGTGGAAGAGGGCCTACCGGAATGCTTTCATTTCACAAAATTGCCATAAATATTTTGAATGAGTCAGGACATGAAGGCAGACATGAAGAGGCGTCCAAGACAGGAGACTTCCAGAACTGCTTCAGATGGTGTCAAGGATGAAGGGATCGAGATGTTCAAGGTGATGAGGCTGATCTTGAGGAGAGTAATGGTGATGTGTCCTTCACTGAAATGCTTTCTTTAAAAAAATTAAACATTGAGTCTATGTTTTTATGTATGAGACCAATTTCATCATATGAAACAGAATGCAGTTATCGCCCAGTAGACTCTGAGTCTCTCCCTTTCTCCTCACCCCATCTCCTTGATTTCGCTTGCTGTCTCACGTGCCTCCAAGTCAACGTGTGAGCTCTTCACCCTCCTGCCAAACCTGCTTTCTGCCGTGCTGTCCTCCCCAGTAAATGCCATTACTTTGCTTTTGTCTTCTTGTGTTTCTACCATACACTGTTTTCTTGCATGTTAAAGAAACAGACAGATCATTTTATTGTATTACCTGTTTACAAAAAGTGAATCTCTTATGAAAAAGTAAGTCAAAATGAATTGAAGCAGGACCCTTTGAGTATGTCAGAAGGGACACTCAGGTCACTGCGTGTGGCTGCACCCAGTGCCCAAGCTGGGACTGCCATTGCCCTCCCATCCTTCCTGCTCTCAGCCCCCACACCTGACCCGCCCCAGCTCTTGCCAGCACCTGCTCGATCTGTCCCTCTGCTCCATCACTTGCGTGCATTTCCATCATCACGTGAGCCACGTGTGGGTCTTAAAGAGTAATATTCTCTGGGCAGCAGTAGTGATTTCTCTGTCCCAAATGGGCAACTCCTCTGACTTTGTTCGTCTTGCTTCTCCTCAGCCTCATCCATGACTTTCCTCTTTTACCCACGAGCTTGATGTCTTAATCTCTTTCTTCTCATCGGGACACTGTGCTCAACATCCACAACACAGAAGAGCAGAGGTTTGTTTTGTCTCATAGTTTGTAGAGGGTTCAGTTCATAGTCAGCTGTCTCCAAGGGAGGGCAGCAGGGCAAGAGAAACAGTCCACGACATGGTGCACAGAAAGGAGAGAGAGAGAGAGAGATCTGGAGACGAGATAAATGTTTCTAGACCGTCTCTAGGTGTCCAGCCTCTTCTGACAAGGCCCCACTTCCTGAGAGTAAGTCAGAGCACCAAGCTCCCAGAAGGCCTGCATATGAGCCCATGAGATCGTTGGCTTCCCCGCCCACCCAGCTATGAGAGCTCCACAGCATTTGCTGCCTGATTTTATGTACTTGAGTTTTTCCTGCTAATCTTTGTCTTCCTCACCAAAGCAAGAACTAAGAGAAATCAGACCTGGTACTTGTGTACAGTTGAGTTTCCCAAGCCAGCTCTTCCCAAAAGACATTACAGGGACTCCAGAAGCATTGCCTAAACTAAAAATTTACCAACTAGTCGAGGACACTTGAGTGCTGTTCTTTACACACACAGCTGATGCTAATGACCTTTATTTTATTTATTTGTTTGTTTGTTTATCCCTGTGCTCTGAATGGTCTTGTGGATGTTAGGCATGCACTCCACCCCTGAACCACATACCTAGCTTGTCAAGATATGTGTCTAACTGGACTTACTTTTGTTCAGTGAAGCAGTGATGAGATGTAATTTCAGTATAGCTTGGGCCCCATGGCCGTGGCCCAGAACAAGTGCATCTGTTCCTCCTGTGACTGGGTTAGTGCCCACAGCCTGTGGTGTATGGAAAACCATACCTACATCCAAGGTGTGTGTCCTGGTTTACAGTGTGCCAAGACCTTTAAAATTCACCACCTTAATTCATCTTATTAATATCTCGTTCTTCTAATAAGTCACTATCCTTTATGCACCCCAGCCTGGTGTTCCTGAACTAACATTACTTCAGTGGAAAACCTGACATCTGAAGGGGCTGGGCTTCCCTGGCAGTCCAGATAGGGCTGACCATCAGCATGGCCTTTCCAGTTCTGCTGTGCCCTAGACATGGCCCTGATAGGTGCGAGAGCTGCTGCTTGGCTCCCAAACATTTCATGCTCCCCACCTCCCAATTTACCTTCTCCTCTCTGTTAGTTAGAGAGCAAGCAGCCTAAGCCTTGGAGAAAGCTGCAGAGGTAGCTGTGATGTGCCCTCGTCGCCTCTTGGGTTTCTGCACTTTTCTTCCAGCTGGCCCTCTTGTGCCTCCCCTGAGTCCCTTTTGTCCTGTCCTATTTTGTTCTGCGGGTGATCTTTCAAGAAGTCATACCCAAAGTCACCAAATGTTTTCATGTGCTTCTGCACTTCCAAACATGCAGATGCCCAGTGTCCAATGTTGGCTGTGCCTAGGATGCTCCTTCTTCTCTGGGGCCATCACCCAAGTGCATTTCACCTTCTCCCTGAACCAGGCACCCCACACTCCAGCCACTGTGAGCCATGACCCATGCATGAGCCAACAGGCAGCTTCCTGCCTTTATGCATTTGCAGATTCTTTTATCTCTTTGAAATCCACTTTCCTGCTCAATCCACAAAGGAAACCCCATTGTTTGTTCCTTCAAAATGTCCCTTTTGTGACAGTATCTCTCCTATCCAAGAAAAGCAGGTCGCTCCACTTGAACCACTGCCCTAACTTATGCTCTCTGATTGCCCCATGGGATGGCTGTGCGCTTATACATCTGCCACTCCTCACGCACCACATGATGCTCAGGGATAAATACTAGTTTTATTTTTATTGACCCTCTGTGCCTGGGATGTCATACATGGATTCATTAAGTGAATGAATGAACTAATCAACCACTGGAAGAACAAGAGACTCAAATCTATATCAGAATACTTTTGGCCACACTGTAAAAGTACCAGCACCAATTCCACTCTTTGGCTCACTGTTTTCACTTGGTTTTCATTAAGGCCAGAGACAGAGTGTGGAACAATCCAAAGAAAAATTGTAATGGTCATTAATCTCCCAGAGAAATCCTAATTTTTCCTGCCAATTGTTTTACTAAGTCTTATGACTATTCAGCAGTCTAGCCCATTAAAAATCATAGAGACTCCTAGAAACCGAATGTCATTCCAACTTGTCTGCAAGCCCTAACATTACAAATCAGAATCAGTGAAAGGTCCACACTAGCAAAGTCACACACAAACACCAGGGAAATTAGAAAGCCAGGCCAAGATAGGATCTGGGGGAAACTCACATTCGTTTCAGAATTCAAGACACTTCTTAAGACAAAAATAATATTACCACAACCCACACAGCTCCACTACTGAGGAGGATTTTGCTGAGGATTTGTGTTTGCCAGTGTTAATGCCAAGTGTAATCTTAATGGGTATCTAGGAATTCAGCATGGCATGGAGACTCTGCGCACAAAAGCCCTGGCTATGTGCTTCTGGGACAGTGTCAGAGAACCCACTCATGATGGGGGCAGAGTCACAGGCAGGTTCCCCAGGTGATGGACAGCCCAGTGCCTGGTCCTGACCTGTGTCCAGGAGGAAATAGTTCACACTCAGAGTGTCAGCACCTGATACTCTGTAGTAATTCATGTCACCTGTTAAATGACAAGAATGTACTCCAACTTTGCAGATGCTTCCAAATAAAATGAGAGGCCATGACTATGTCAACCTGCCTGAACTGGCATGAGATTTAGGAGAGGCGTTGCTCTGATTTCACTGTACAGGTGGACAGGGAGATGGCTCAGTGGAATAAAGTGCCTCCCTGGCAAGCACAAGGGCCTGAGTTCAATCCCTGATTCTGCCCAAAAAAAAAAAAAAAAAAAAAAAAAAAAAAAAGACTGAATGATTTCACTGTACACAATGCATCCCACACTGCAAGCCTCCAGCTGCTGTGGATGTGGCAATCATAGCATTTATATGATATGTGCACTTCTAAAGCCCAGTTTTATCTGAAAGAATAGGGAGTCAAAGACTTTTTTCATCTGATTGGTTTATTTTGGAGGTTATTTATCTCCTCCATAAAGTGTTCCTATGAATATGTTATTTTACTGAAACATGTGTGTATATATGTAGGACGTTATGAACTGGATGTAACAGAAGGTAAGACTCATGCATCCAACTGTGTCCACTACATGTTACTCATGGGGAGAGAGGATACCCCGGGTAGACCCCAAGGCTGGTCAAATGGCTTCCTCCTTCATGACAGGTTTTCATTTCATTTCACTTGTTCATGTTGTAATTCTACAGAATTAAACATGTGGGTTTTCTTCTTAATTCAATTTTTTACTCTGGTTGTTGCTATTTAAAAATGGATTCTAGAAGAGTTAAAACCTAGGAATAAAGACAAATGAGCATTAAAAGATGAGTCCCTCAGCATGGTCTAGAAGCGCAGCAGTGGCTTGCTGAGCCAGGGTGCCAGTGAGGGTCCCGCCCTGACCGAGGTGTGGGGCGGCCTGCATCACGGGGCGCTCAGGTGTCGCACGTCTTCCAGTCCTGTGGGGCAGAGCATGAGGGCTCCTGCTGAAGATTGAGGCCCGGAAACGCGCTCCCAACAAGCCTCACGAGGACGCCTCGCCGCTTTCCCCAGTGCAGCTCGGCAGAGCCATGCCGACTTTCCAGCCAGAGCCCCCCTGGGCCGACTTAAGCCCACAAACTAGATTACTAGGAATCAGACACTCACATGTGCTTACATTTTCTCTTTGTTCACCTAATGTACATCTGATTTAAACATTTTCCAAATATAATCAGCTGCTAATGGATGACAGAATGCTCTCCACACTGAAGGACTCCATGGTAACCCAGATGTAAAGTGAAGAAGTCATAGGATGATGTGTCCACCTCAGGCTGTATTCCTCTCTCGGGGGTCATTAACTAATAACACAAATCTAAACAATATTTAATATTCAGAAAAAAACATTGTTAGCTAAATGCTTATTATAGAACTAAGATCTGAAACAAATTAACTGAAATCTATTTTTCCATCCGGAAATGTATAATAAATATGAAACTGTACATAAGTGGAAGGCTGGTGTCTTCCTTCAAAGCCTCATACCAAGGAAAGAATTTCAGTCTACAGAATCCAAAATGAACCTAAACCTGAGCATTTCCTACCTCAGCCACAGCTAGCTTCTAACACGGGTATAAGCTTGTAAAACACGAGTTCTCATTTGCTCTAATTTGTTCGCTAGGAACGCGCCCTTGGAGAAGCTCTACTCATTTGAGACTGTTGCTAATGATACTCCCTGCATTAGGTAAGTTCGTGCAGAAATAAAATAAGGGAGTAAAATCGATATTCTATCATTGTGGAATTTTAGTAAGCAATACGACCTGAAATTAGAATTCCATCAGGGTAAACTTTCCATGGGAAATTTAACACAAGGTCTTTAAACAGGCCCGAGTAATAGGATGCCCGGCCGATTTGCTTTCCTTTTATTTTGCTCATTCTACTTTTTTTTTTTTAGGCAAAGATAAGGGAAAGAGCAATGACTAAACCAGAATAAGAGCAAGTGGGCCCAACAGTGCTGAGAAAGTGAGTGGAGGAAAGACGAGGAGGAGCTTGGATGAAAGCCGACTTCACAGAGCTGATGCTTCACACCTATGTCCTATAAATCAAAATCAGATTCTTTTTTCTAGATTAATATAAAACAATGGATTCCTAGATTTTAAGTGAAATGAGAGATTGAGAGAGAGACTGGGTCTAGCCAGGGGCAAGTTTGGCAACTAATTTAAGCAATAAAAACATAAACACTCTATATGGAAAAAAATAGATTGTTTCTGTCCTGTGAAAAAATAGAAAATGTACCTGATTTTTAACAAGTTGTCTACAGTGTAAGGAAACCTGCCTGAAGATGCTATAATAACTGAGAAAATGTCCAGATTCTACTAAGTAGCCAGTAAGGAAAGCATTGTGAGGTTCCGAGATCACTCTCCACTATGACGAGACCACGCGAGGCAAGCCAGCCACCTGGCGACCAAGGGCTCAGGATGGCAGCTGCACAGGGTGGCACTGCAGGCCACACTGAACAATGGGACTGCACCCATCGCAGCCATGTGTAAAACAAAGACTTAAAACAATATCTGTAGGGCTGGCGAGATAGCTCAGTGGACTGAGCACCTGCCTTGGCAAGCACAGGGAACAGGGTTAGATCCCGGTCCCACACGCCTCGCCAGCCCTGCTCCCGGGTGCACTGAACCTGCATCCAAGTCTGAGAATGGAGGTGCACACCCGTAATCCCAGTGCTGGGGAGGCTGAAAACAGGAGGATCACTACAGGCCTGATCTGCATAGTGAGACCCTGTAGACCTTGTACTAAATTTAAAAAAAAAAAAAAAGAAAGGAGCTCATTCAGCTACAACCAAGAGGGGTTAACACAGGGGTGCATTTCGCAGCCAGGATTCAATCGTCCCTTCAGGAACCTCTTCATCCAATCAAGCTGACATCAGATGACCAGGCACGGTGAACCGCGCGCATGCTTACACACAACATGACATATGCAGAAAGGTATTCCCCACCTTAATCCACATGAGCAAGAGCACAAGCAAAAGTCGGCCCTTGTTTGTTTCCTCTGAGCTTTTGCTGCTGTTTTATTTTATTCTGACCTTGGGGATAAAGCCCAGGCCTTGCTTATGTCAGGGAAGTCCTGTACCACTGACTAAATCCTCGGCCAGATTTTCTATTTCAGTTTGAGGGTTGGTGAGGCTGACCTCAAGTCTGTGACCCTCCAGCCCCAGCTACAGGTGTGTGCCTCCTTGTCCAGATCCACATTGTTTTCCACAGATGAAAAAATGGGGTTTTCTTCATTCATGGTGTGTGCTAATTACTTTTATTAAATACAAGTCTGTTGGAATTTAAAAAAAATAGAATCTGAGAGCATTTCTTGTCACTTATGAACTAATTATGAATTTAAAATTTTGAGCTTCTTCAGTGTGATGCAGGAAGCTATTTAGTATGCTTACCAAGTATTTTTTTAGGCCATAGGGTAAAAATCATTTCACTTAGCACAAAAAAAAAATTATTCTGGAGTCTACATAATTATAATTATTCATGCAAAATACTTCACACACCTTCTTATAAACAAAATGATTAGAAGTCAGCCATGGTGGTAGTCAAAGAAAAATATGTTTATAAATTTAGCATTTTGGGTTTCAGATCCTAACATAAGTAAATTCCAGACCTAAAGTGAAACTATAGTTGTCACTTAATGAAATAAGAACTATGAACTGTGTCAAATTCATTCCCCTGCAAATTTAAACTTATTTTCCCCAAAGAACAATGTGAGAAAATGACCACCACCAAAGTCCTTTATCACATACCGGCCCTGTAAGAGAGCAGAGCTGAGCCAGGGCTTTGGGACTCACTTCCCGCCCAGGCTCTGGAATGTAACGCCGCCTGAGAGAGGGGAGTCAGTCAGGGCTGATGCAGAGCATCAGCCTCGCATGCGTGATGGGAAGGCACTATCTAATCCAGACCCTTGCCCACTGCTTCTGACAAGAGTCCCATGGAGCCTTCTCTCTATCACAGGTTCTCACATCTAAATCAGCAACAGCAGGAGCAGCTGGGCACCTGGTAGGAAGCTGTGCTCTCAGTCCTGCTAGGAATCAGATCTTCTCCAGAGGGCCCCTGTGCCTTATGGAGCCTCCCACATGCTTCTGAGGCACTAGGTGGGAGAAGCCCCTTGGCCCAAGAGGTAGCGACTCCCATGGGTTCTGAGAGTGACATTGAGACCCGTGACTGCAGGCCAGAGAGTGTGCCTTCAGCTTCAGAGAGACATCATGGAGAGCTATGCAAATAGACTACTCTGCGATGGCTTAGCAATCCCTCTTTCAGGGACAAATCCAAGGGAACTCAGATCAGTACATCGGAGACATCTGTCCTCCAAGTCAACAGAGCCAACCTGAGATCCCAGACAAGGATGGCCATGTACACTGAGGAGGGTTCTCCAGCCTTGGAAAGGAGACAGTTCTGTTACTTGCAACCTCCGTGAATCTGGAGGGCATCGTGTTAAGAGAAAAAAAACTAGGCACAGAAACACAGGTACCTCCTGGTCCCAGTTAAGTACAGACTCGAAATGCTTGTGCTCATCAAAGCGCAGGGTTGGTGCAGTCACACGGGCTGGGGGAGGGGAAGACATGCTGGCCACAGGGTGTGAAATTCCAGGTAGACAGGAGCTACCTGGTCAGACCGACTGCCCAGCCGGGCAGCTAGTGATGCTGTACCAGAAGCAGCGATGGGCCTCAGCAGCAGCGCATCAGCCCTGAACAAAGCCCTGTGTTTAGTCCCTAGCACCACAAAAACGCTTACTTAATAATAAGGATTTTTGGGGGGGACTGGCCCAGGCTGCCTTAACAGCAGGTCTAGCAAGGCATGTGGAGCTGGGGATCCCCTGCACCTGACTGGGTTTGCCCAAGCAGGTGCTTAAACAACTGAGCTAACCCACAAGCTCCTTTTTACTTAATCATGAACTATTATATCTTTCAAACTTGGTAGGAGCAAATTTAAAATCTTTCCAATTTATGAAATAATATATTTAGATGATATTATTAGGTTGATTTGATCATTCTCTTTTGTACACATAAGAGCATTTTTCACTCCATAAATATACAGTATTTATAATTTGTAATATATTTTTTTCATAACATGCCATGGCCTTCAGATCACGGCCACCTTATAAAGTCTGTTTGTCTATCTAAAGAGCTTGCAAGGGCCTGGTGCGCCCGGAGCACTCCTCCATTGTGCCATGACCCGTGATGCCCTTGTGCCTGGATTTTTCACTTTTATTCAGAATACAGTTCCCTCAGGGCTGTGCAGTATTTACCTCTCTTTCCCTCCCTCATGCAGTCACAAGAGGTGATATTGAGAAAGCTTCCAAACTGATTTTTTTTAATTTAGCCTTCCCTTTCCCTGGGGGCGGGGCGGGCAACCTCGAAGGTACCTTCCTTTTGCTGAGCTCAGGCCATCTGCACAGCTGCCTCAGACCACCTCCACTGTCCCCGACAGATGCCTCTCCACACCCAGCTGGCCCTCAGCAAGCCCCTCCCCCCTTCAGAGCTTTGCATTGCATGATCCTCCGTGTGGAACATTCTAGAACCTGCCGGCTTCCATCCTTCAGGCCTCAGCCTCAGTACCCCTTCCGCAGAGAATCAACGCCACCCTGAGCCTTTCCTATTTTTGGATTCTTACTCTGCCTAGTTATTCATGGTCCCTCTGAAATGTCTTTTTTATTTTATTTTTATTTCTTTATTTGTTTAAGCTTTTCGGTCACAAATGCAAACTCCACAAAGGCAGGGACCTTGTCAGTCTTGGTTCCCTCTGATATCCCCAGCACCAAATATCACCCACCCTAAGGAGTGCATTTTCTAAACTGGCACCTATGGATGACTATGTAAGGGTTACTGAGGCACGAGGTAGGGGCCCACCAGGCAGTGAGGGTAACAGGTCCAAAATGGAGTCAGGGAACCCGAAGCGAAGTCATCTGAGGCACAGGTGTCCGGGAGTCTTACATAAGCCTCTGTACATTGTCTGGGGCCTCCCAAGGCATGAAATTTATGAGCCCTGATTGGCCACTGCATGACCACTCCATAGACTGTACAATAAAAAGGCAAAGCATCTGATAGGGTGTAGATTATACTGCTTGCACCACACACTGCCTGAGCTGCTTTCTAAATGGCTAGAAAGCCTTAGACAAAGCCCTCATGGGACACTCATTTAGCTGCCCTTCTGCCAGTAGGAGCTTCACTTCCCTGCCTTTAAATTTTTTACCTTCTTGTCACCTACTCCTCCTCACATAATTTTATTATTTGTCACTGTGTGATGTGGTTCTGGCATTCCAGTAACAACTATATAGCTATTGTCCTCGTGTTTATTGCTCTAGCTAGAACTGGCCATTGGAAGTTACTGAAATCAGAGCAACCCAAGTTAGCCAAACCAAACATTCCTTAAAGGCTACAAGAGCACATCACAGAAGATCCAGGAAAAGGGAACATTCAGGTGCTCAGAACACCTGGAAGGAGGGCACGGTGTGGGTGTGGGCTCTGTCCCTCCCCCTCCCTTCCTTGCTGGTATCCCAGTCCTCCCTCGTGTTGTGGAGACAAGGTTCACTTCCCTGGTCTGTGTGGCTGAGGACACGATGCTCGTTCCTCGCTTGTTCAGCCTCATCTTTTGTATCTTGATGTCCCCCAAAGCCTCATGCACTCATGGGGTCCTTCTGGAGTCTGTGGTCCATCCAGTGCTGGGAATAAGGGTGTAAGCACTACACCCGCCTGGGACCAGCAACCTGGGTCCAAGATCAGGGACCAGAAGAGGCTTGCTCCCTTCCCACATTTTCTCTTGTTGCTCCTGCTGTCTTCTGCCATGAACTGTTGCCATCTGCCAGGTGCCACCGTGCGTTGGAGTGAGCTGACTACAGGCTGAAGCCTCCACAAGCTGTGAGCTCAGCAACGCTTCCATCTTTCCCTTTGGATGGTGCTGTTTTGTCTCTGCATTGAGAGCAAGATAACTGAGACACTCAGCCTGATGGAAAAATAGCAAGTGCCCATTTCCTGCCCATAGTTTGTGAGGAATACATACTCTGCATTCAGCAATGGAGCATCCCCGCGTAGAACAACTAGGACACTAGGAGGACACTAGGAGGGGATGTTATGTCAGCATGAAGGGTCAGCAGTGGCTGTGTAGGACACGACTGACACTTTTTGCAAAAAGAAAGACAATCAAGGAGAGAGATTCTGGGCACAAAACACATCAGTGCTCATTCAGGCTGAGGAGAACTCATGCTTTCAGCCAGTGGGATGCTCGCAGGTGAACTATCGAAAGGCAGGACAGCATCTGGTGCTGACCAGCGACGTCCAGCCAAGGCACCTTAGGCTCGAGCCCATGCCCAGGGCCGGGCTGTCTTCCTCTCTGTGCCTCAGTTGTCCCTGAATGATGCAGATAAGACTGAAGGTGAGAAGTCTCCTGGACTGCCATCAGTGCCCAGTCTGCTTTTTTCTTCTCACCAATCTTGGGTCTGAAAGGGTTAACAGTGCGGCGACAAAGCTGGTGCATCCACAGGTGCGATGATGCTGCAGTGCAGAAATGGAAGCGGGCACAAGCCAGCAGCCACTGTACTGTGTGCTGTCAGAGGAGCCGCGAGACACACTTCAGTTTTTCAGATGCAGCTCCACACATTAGAAGAAACCGTCATCCTGACATGAAAGTGGCCCTCATTTCGATACGTGTGTGGATTTGTATATGAGGAAGAGAAAGAATTTTCCTCCAAGCAGATGCATGGTTGGATGTTCTGTCACCAGCACCAGCGCTCCTTCTTCCCCACGCCCACGCAAACACAGTCCCAGCAGACCCGGAAGGAACGTCCCTCCTCCCCAGGGCTCGCTGACAGACACGAACACCCACGGTGGGTGCAGACGGAAGGATGCAGAAACAGAGATGCCGGGGGAGCCTGCATGTGCAGGTTCTGAGGCCGGGACACTCTGGCGCCTGAAGGAGGCCTCCCCAGAAAGGAAGAAACGCCTGCGGCACCACACAGCCCCCGCACCAGCCTGACACGGCCACTGCGCAACCGCAAGTGGGACGATGCTGAGACCTGACAGCGTGGTCCTGGCCAATCCCTGACCAAAGGACAGAGCTGTCCACCTGCTGGCTTGCACAGCTAGAGACTGATCAGAACACAGCTACCTCCCAGCAGACATAGCCCAGTCTAGGATTGGAAGGGTACAAGCTCAAGTCCAGCCTAGAAATGTAGCAAGACTCTATACAATAATTTCTTAAAAGGTTGGCACGCAGCACACACTGGTTATCCCAGCACCCTGGTAGGCTGAGACAAGTAGATCACAAGTTCAAGCCCAAGTTAGAAAGATAGTGAGACTCTGTCTCAGAAATAAATTGAAGCAGTTTTTCAAGGGCTGGGGATGGAGCCCAGTCCAAAGGTCTTGGGCTCAATATCCAATATCTTAGAAAATTAACCACAAGAATGACGAAAAAACACCATCTGCAAACACATTAGCTTAGTTTGCCAGAGGTAAAATATAAATTGCAATTTATGAATGACAGTGTGTTGGACAAAACCCACCTGCTCTAAAGATAATAAACACTAGCCTATGATTTTCAGCCACACAGCTCTCTGTACAAGCTGCAGTTCTGCTACTGGTAGCAGCCATCCACCCAAAAAGAAAGAAAGCACTTCTGCATTTCTGTTGTCTGTTTGCCCCCACATAATGGCCTAATTTATTAATCTTCACATTTATTTTAATTTTCTATTAATATTTGTCCGGGGCCTTCCTTCCGGAAAGTCTGCCACCTGCGTCTTATAATCATAATACAGATCGGATCCTGATGTCTACAGAGTAAACACAATTTTGCCTTACCCATTTAAAGTTTCTCCTTAAAATTGTGGTTTGAATTCCTACATTCTGTTACTTGGGGCCTCTTTGCCTCCAGATCTTGAAATTCTTCACAACAATTTCTAATATCAAATACTTTATGTTTGAACACAGAAGACATGATTTTTTTTTTAATTCAAAAATCCTAGGGCCAGACAAATAGCTCAGCAGATTAAAGCTCCTGCAAGTAGACACAGGGACCAGGGATTGGATACCTGGGCCTGCAGTGCCAGCCCCACCCTTGGGGCACACTGAGATCGCGATTGAGATTAGGTTTGGTGACCCACGCCTGTAATCCCAGCTCTTGGGAGGCTATAAACAGGTGGATCACTATGAGTCTGATCTAGCAGTGAGACCTTGAACACCCTATAGAACCTTCCCTAATATACAGCAAAAAAGAATCCTACATTATTGTCATAAATTTAAACACAGCCACATTACTAAGTCCCCTGTGTGGACAGAGCAAGACCTGGTACGTAGCTGTTCTCAGAGGAACAGGGCTTTCTCATCAAGCTACTGTAATGTGACAAAATAATCCACAGCTCAAGATGACAGCATTAAAAGATAAGACGGTCAACATATTTTTAAAATAATAACCGACATACCTGCCTTTGCAGAAGCAGGCTCCTGGGACAGCCCAGCTTACTGCCAACCTGGCGGGCTCGGGAGCCACCTTCCAGGAGAAGGACGCTCACTTCTGGGTTGGAAAAGTCCCAGAGTCATGCCCGAGGCATCCACGCCTGGTCCTCACCCCTTTCCCTTCCTCTCAGCCGTGGTCTCCTGCACTGTCTCCCTGCGACAGTGAACTGAGCATGCTCCACGCCCTTGTACCACGCTGCTCCCGCCCTGGAGCCAGCTTAGCAGGGACTGCACCTTCTGAGGCTGTGAGCCAGCTAGGCCTCTCCTTTGGATGCTGAGTGCAGGGTACCTGCACCCCACCCTAGGAGGGGAAAGCTGACGGGACAGGGTCCGCACAGCTGCCATCGCAAGACACACTCTGGAACATAATGCCCAATGCAAAGTGACACTTATTATGTTTCTGTGTTCTCTTCACCTCAAGTTCACAGCCACCAGGACCAAGGATCCCAGAGGTGGAAAGTGGGCTGCACTCTGCCCACCAGCGCCGAGATGGAAGCTGCCACTGATGATCCTGAACATGAGCTTCCACAAGTCATCTCTGTTGCTGACTGCTCTGCTCTCAGCCACTTGTGTTTTGATGCCTTCTACTCTACGTAGCCTTTGGTTAACATCCGTCCACCACTTCCTTGGAGTGCACCTGCACCTGCAGCCTTGCTGTGCTTCAGCCTCCTTTGATGCACCATGTTTGTTAAGATGGCCAAAAAGGAGACATCCTGTGCAGGAGTTTGGTCAGTGAGTCTTTAAAAGCTAGGATATGTTCACCCTCTGAGTGCAGGAGTCATCAAGATTAATCCACCCAGTGGTTGGAGATCTGCGGAGACTGCATCTGGGCACTGCACCACGTAAAAGTGCAGAGGCAAAAGCAGGAAAACACTCTGAAAGGCATGGCCAGAATGACAACCTAGGGACAGAATCGCTTGGGACCCACTCAGAAGGAGCCAGGTACCACAGCCACATTGCACTAATTCCAGGGATCAGCTCTACAGTCCTCCTTCTCTTCAAAAATGAACACATGTAGGAAATATGGTGGATACTTGACCATGATCCAGTCAGCACAGGAAAGTGTTGGTGAAACAGAGATTCCTTTTATGTCTTTTTCCACAGCAAGGTTTCCACAGTGCTTAAGATATTGGATTACCTCATTTTTAAAAACACACAAATGGTCACAAATGACTAAAACACTGTCCAATTTAAATTTTGAACAAACATTTATGAAGAACGACAGAAAAAGAATTGTCCAAATCCTCAGCGTGCCTGCTGGTTGGTTCTATGGAAAGAAAATTGCAACATTGACCACAGCATGGACCCTGGGCCCAAGAATAAACTGAAACTTATACTAGCAATTATTTGAGAAATACACGGCTGTGTGACTGAGGACCCTTTCCTTACATCACTTAATTTTCTTTGCAGTTCTCCAGAAGTGCCGGTGTCCCTTAGTGTTTAGACAAATGCAACCTTGTGCCGGCACATCTCAAAGTAGTGACACCTTTTCACCTAGGGCCTCCCAGTATACTTTGCTGCATATTACCAAGTCTAGTAAACAGAAATTCATTCCATTTCCCCAAAAATCCTGCAGATTGCCTGACCCAGAAGAGTGGGAGTCCTTATATTTTATAGATAAAACCAAATATTTTATCTTGAGCAAAATTCACTGCTTCACCCCAGTGCATGAGGTTTATTCATGAGTCTCCAACTGAAAACATAAGGCACAATAATCATTTCTAGGCAGCCAACTGGTGAAACCATTCTGCCATTTATTCGTATTGCTCTTATCCTGCCTAAATGAATTGGGTACGTCAGCCCCGCCTGCTTCCTCACGCAGATTGCTGAGCAGCAGTTTCAGCTTCAGTCGAAGCAGCTGAGTGTAAAGCTACCCGTGGTCTGAGGATTGCGTACCATCCGGCTCTGTCAGTTGTAACTAAAACTGCCCCGCGAGCACGCAGAATGAAAGATCACGCTAATGTGTTTTACAATTTACCAGACTAGCAGCTGCCAGTGTGAGATCTGAAGCATACGCTTTCCTTATCGGACCTGAGCATGGTCAGGCCGGACCACAGCAGGTGGGCGTGGGCCCGACTTCCACCCGTGTCAGTTAAAGGAGGGATTCTGCTTCTGCAAAGAAATACACTCCACATTCTCTGAGATCAGCTAGTGTATCATCGCACTTTGAGTGATGACAACTATTGCCAAGCTAAGGATTTCACACTCTCTGAACACTGGTTTGCATTTTTGGTCACAGAAATAGAATTTTCTAGAAATTTGTGTCTTAGCGTGATTTCATAAAGAAGACCCTATAAGAAGAAGCTATTGCTCTCCAATCACTTTTATTGTTGGATTAGCTCTTTGATATGGGACACCATTAAAACAGCTTTTAGGATGCCTTAAAAGTAGAAACAAGTAATAAATTCATAAGCATATTTCTCTCATTTCTAATTTAGCAAGCCCCCTTAAATTTTTTTCAAAACAATGTTGTTTTAAACATCTCAAAGAAAAACATTTCTTCAAATCTTCAGTAAACAATTCAGATGCTTTTATATCAAATGAGCTCTGCCATCAGGGAACAGTTACTTTATACTGAGCCGTTGTCAAATGGAAATGCTAATCATCTTGCCGCCCGTATCCCAAGAGTTCCTAATAGTCAGGCACATATGACCTTCCAAAGTTAGTTTATTTTGGATTACAGCATCATTCCCCACAGATTTGGATATTTAACAAAGACTTACTTCTGACTTAAATGAATTCACAAAAGATACTAAGTATGCAGCAGCTACTACGCACATACAGAGAGAAGTCCAGCGCACCTATAAACGTGCGGTTCATTTTAGCCTGATTAGTGATGGTTTTCAAAATGGCTCCTCTAATCCCCACCACCCACCCCACCCCAGTCCAGAATCAGCAGACTCTTCAGCTTATTTAAGCTTGAAACTTGAGAAAATAATCTTATACTCTACTGGGACCCCCAGTACAGCTGTAGGTGCCCCTCTGAGACCTTCATGGGGTTGGTAGACACCTCAGTAAAAGTTTTATGAGCATTTAATGTATTTAATTTTGAAGGGATTAGATGAACGTTAGTGTAACTGAGTGCAAACCACAGCCCACAACCAACAACCCAGCACCATCCTTTCTTCCCAGCGAGGGCCCATGCATCTTGAGAATGGCTCTATACAGTCAGTTTGTTTTGAAGTTTGAGGTTTTCTGGAACAGGAGAGAAGACCAATAACTTGAAGTTGTTCAACTCGCTAGCTACTTAAGAAGGAAGCATTAATGAGCCAAACCCCCAGTGAGGGGCATCAAGCCGCTTAAAGATGCATCCATACCTTGGATTCTCTGCACTCTTGGAAATTCTTATTCCAAGTTTACTATACATGGTTATACTTTATGCCACTCAGCATCCAAGCTCAGTTCTACATTAGCACTGTAGAGAAATTTCACCGCATGGTTTGAGTATTTTGGAATACAATAAGAAAAGCATTGACTTTCTCAAAAATCTTTGAGTTAGTTTTGGGGAAAGAAATCAGCAGAACCCTCTGAGGTAATATCACACACACACACACACACACACACACCTTTGATGAAATGCATTTTTCGTCAGTTTCTTCCTTATGTGCCTGCTATTGTACGTAACAGTACAGAATACATACCCTATTTTCAGAGACAATTTTCCCAGCCAAAAAATTAATTGTGAATCATGAAAAGGAAAAAAAAATATATCATCACCCCAAACAAAGAAAATTACCTGCTGGTCTCACATAATCAGAGCTGGCACTAGAAGCCTAGGATGCTGGCTCTTCCGTGTGGCATCCACTTAAGTTGGCATCTGCAGCCAGCCAGCTGCCAAACCCACTGCATGCCAACCCTATCACTAGTCGGGCTGGCAGCCCTGAAATAAAACAAAGGCCAGATTACTGGACTTGAAAATGGCAAAAGGGAGGAACAGCAGTTTATGAGGCATTTAAGTAATCGTCCTCCATTTCTTAACAAGATTACCCCTAAGAGCCCCCGAGAAACCATCGCTTTTCTTCCCAGGTCTTCTGCTGCCCTGTGTAGAAAGGCTGTGTCCATCTCTTCCTCTGTCCCCTCCACCGTGAGAGGCAGCCAGCTCTCACCTACAGGCCTGGCCTGCCACTTGTAGTTAATGAGGACTTCCAGGACAGCGAGAGCCAGGCCTCTGGCTCAGTGGAGCCAGCAGCTCCAGTGCAGCTGTGTTTGTACTCTCGGGCCAAGTGCATGTTCCACTTGCTGACTTTCTGTTTTGTCTTCCTCAGGGTGCTTGTCTTTGCAGAAAACTCATGAATCAAACTAAGAATGCTTTTCTCTGCTTTCATTTCAGGGGTAAATGGGATTAAAAGCGCACCAAGATTTGCTGGTGAGTTCTCTTCCCACGTATCATCTGTCATTTATCATTACCTGCTAGCCAGGAGTACTTCCAAAGGCCTCTATCTTTAGAACTGTGAATGCAATCAATTTGCACAATGTCTCAGTGGCAAGGATGTGAGATAATCTGTCCCCCATTCCAGACGCATCACAAGTTCAGGCTCCAAATGTTAACTAGTAGAGCCACCAGCGTTTACCTCCCCAAGGTAGGCGACTCCTTCCTGCACTGGGCTTCACAAGACCAATGGTAGCAAATGCACCTGTTCCCATTCCTGGCACCTGTACAAATTAGCCTCAGGTGTAACTCAGTCCCTTTGTGATGCCTGTCACCCCATTCAGTGACCTTCAGGGAAAAGAAAGTCCTAGAGAACCGAGTCTGTTCTGGAGACACTATGCCACCTCACAACTCTGATGTTGAATGAGAATGTACCCACTTCCCACCTGTTCCACAAAACTATAAAGAATTGCAAGTAGAACCATGGCCTCTATTGGAAACAGTGAGACTGGGGCAGCATGAGCTATTTTCTGATGAAGAACTGTTGCCAAACAAATCTGCTCATTGCAAGAAATCACCCTCCCAAAAAAGATATAATGTAGAGTCTCACAGTGCGAAACAAAGATCATTTCTGCTATGAGATATTGAGTTTCTAAATTTAATCCTAAAATTGTTCAGAAACGTTGTTTGTCTTTTATTATTATAATGTTCCCATTCAATTTAAAAAATTAGGTGTTGCAATTCAGACTTTTAATTAAGTGAATTAGCTTTTGACATTTTCTTGGAAAAAGATGCTCCCAATGTGGGCTTCCCCCATTTACCTGCTATTAAGTGCTCCTTGGTACTTTTTTGGTGAGAGATATACAGCATGCAATAAGGCACCAGCTTTATTTTCTCAGACACTAAAGAGGCAGCTTCGAACCCTAAGCTGCACGTCACAGCAAAGGTGATTTGCACTGAATATCAGCAGCTGTTTCCATAGATGCAAACACCACAGTGTACGGAGAACAACAGTCTTTCCATTCTCCAAACAAAGCCTCCTGCTCCTGCCATAACCATCCTTTATTTACTGAAGCAGAACGCCCTACACACACCATGCTTTTGTGCTTTCCTGTCTCAACTACAAATGTTCTATGGCTGCATACCTGTTGCTTCTGCTGCTTGAAGTTGTCAGAGGAAAAAGTGAATCGTCACTGAGTGGGGCACTGGAGGGGCCTGCCCCGCAGAGACATGGGAGATTCAGCGGCTTTGCTAGAGGTTGGAGAGACACCATGCTTTACCCAGTAGCTGTGGAAGAACCAGCAAAGGCCATGTGCATGGACATTCCCCAGTTCTTTTTTCTTTTTTGGATTTTCATTTTTCTCCGCACATTTGCAGTATATGACTCCACTCATCAAGGGAGCTGGCGCCTGGACACAACACATCTTCATTCTCTTCTGTCCCCTCCCTCTCTCCACTTCTTTGCCCCTCCACCTCTCAGTAGCTTTCTGTTTGCAAATGACCTATGTCTTAGTTATTTTCCTAGTAGCTGACACAAAACATCCAAAACCCACAGCTAAAGGGGGGAAGATTTATTTGGCTCACACTTTGTAAAGTTTTAGTCCAAAGTCAGCTGGCTCCAAGGCAGGCAGGCGGTGTGGCAGACAGGCCTCAATGGGAGGAACACTTGTGGCCTTCAGGAGGGAGTGAAGCAGCAAGGGAAGACAGCGAGAGCAGTGACAGGGAGCAGGGTGCGCCGCTTTCCGCCCCTCACACTGTGTCTAGTCCGCCAGCAGCAGAGCCAGTCAGTGGACAGGCCCCGCCGCTGCCTGCCCTTCCCTCACCCTTGATCACAATATCCTTTAGGCCCAAAAGCACACTACAGATCGAATCAGTCAGCCACAAGTGGAAAAGCCTGTGGCTACGTGAGGCTTTGGGGGCTAAGTAGATATGAGCCATGGTGGCCCACCCCCCTGCTTCCTATTGTCTACCTTTCATTTTGCTCTTTAACTTACTTACACTGTACTCTGGGCTTCTCCTGGAAGAGAAACCATGTGACATTAGGCTTGGTGTCTGATCTACTTCACTTAATGTTACACTCACAAGAACAAACAAGACCCTTAAGCATCCTACCCAAAAAGGAAAGAAAAGACAGCAACCATTGAGGTGAAATTGCAACACACACCCCAGAAATTCCAAAGACTTTTAGTAACTACTTAAAAAATCTGTATTCCAATAGACTTGAGAATTCAGAACAAATGGATAGATTCATATGACCTAAAAAGCTAAATCAAAATGGTATTAAAAACCCTGAACAATTTAATAACAAGAAAAGAAAGGGAAGCAGTGATTTAAATGAAAAAGAAGAGAAACCACCAACTAGAAAAAGCCCAGGTCCCTGATTAATGGCTTCACTGATAAATTCTACAGAGAACTTCAGGGAAGATCTAACACCAGTACTCCTCAAACTCTTCAACGAATGTCAGGGAAGAAACACTAACAAAGTGGTTCCTGGAAGTTCTCATTTCCTGATTCAGACACTAGACAAAGAACCAACTAAAAAAACATGCAGCTCACTCTCCTTAATACATATACACACAACTCCTCAACAAGGGCCAGCGAGATGGCTCAGCAGCCTAAGCACGTGCTTAGGCAAGCGAGGGACCAGGTTTTGATCTTAGGCACCACATGCTGTGCCGGCCCACCCCCGGCACACTGAGCTGCCTGCTGAGTCTGTAACCCCAGTGCTAGGGAGGCTGAAAATAGGAGGATCACTACAAGTCTGAGCTGCACAGTGAGACCCTGAACCAAACACATAAATTTTTTTAATTAATTAATTAATAAAAAAAGAGTCCTCCACAAGATACTTCCAAACAACATAAGAAATCACTAAAAGGATCACACATCACATGACTAAGTAGGCTTCAGCTCAGGAAATACAAGGATGGGATGGGTCAACATATCCAAATTAATAAATGTAATACATCACTGAAAGAAACAAGGACAAACATCCTAGGTCTGGTTAGCAGACCCAGGAAAAGCCTGCAGCAATATTCACTTGATGTGCATTTGTGATAAAAACTCTGAGGGCCAAAAATATTCTGTAAGGTGACTTCTAAGATTAACAGCCAAATTCAGCAATGCAGCAAGGTGCAAAATCAATGTGAAAGAATTAACGTGTTCCTGTCACCAATAATGAACTCACTGAGGAAGAAAGCAGGAAATTGTACCATTCTCAGTAGCATCAAGAAAAACTGAGTATTTGAGAATTACCAAGGGAGAAACAGACTTCTACAGTGAAAACTATAGAACTCTGAAAAAAGAGATTGAAGTAGATATCAGAAAACAGGAAAAGCATCCCCTGTTCCTGAAAAGGCACAACCAACATAGTCAAAGCAGCCACGCTTCCGGCGGTGATGTCCAGGCTCAATGCAACCCCAGTCAGAACGCCAACAGCATCGCTCACAGAGCTAGAGAAAACAGCCCTAAAATCCATCTGGACCCAGAAGAGACCCAGAGTAGTGAAAGTGATCCTGAACAGCATGAGCAAAGCCGGAAGCACCCTAACCCCAAAGTTAAAGTTATATTGCAAAGCTTAGTGATAAGACAGGAAAAATAGTCCGATACTGGTACAAACACAGAGAGACCAGTGGAAAAAAATAAGGAAAAGACACCCTCCCATAAATCGTGTCTGGACAGCCAGCTGCGCACATGCAGAAGACTGAGTCTAGACCCACATCTCTAACCATGTACTAAAATAAATCAAAATGGTTTGAAGATCTAAATGTTAAAATAGACTGAAAGACAAAAAAAAAATAAAAGTCTTAAAAACTCAGACATATGCAAGGACTTTCTGACCAGACCTCCAGTTTTACAAGAAATAGCATCAAAAATCAATAAAGAAGATCATGTCAAGTTAAAAAGCTTTCGTACAATCAGCATTACAATGCTGATCTGCAAAAGGCTCAAGTCAACAACTTTGTACAATTTCCAGTTGGTCTGATAACTCACTGCTATTATGGACTGTTGGACTATATTGGGTTATTTTGTTGAATTCAAGTATCTACAGTCTTTGGTCTGGCATCAAGCATGAAAAGGTGCTTTAAAGATTTCTCTAAATACAGCTTCTCTAATGGCAATAGAACAGCAGTATCTGACAAAATACAACCAAAAAAGGGGGATATAAAGGACCATTTTGTTGTAGAAAAATATATATGTGTATATACAAGATAGTTATGATAGATATACAGCTACTTTCTCTTAATTCATTGAGAAGAAAGGTTTGCACTAATATTGTTTGGACAAGGTATCATGTCTGCATCCTGTCCTCTGAATAGCTAGTAGAAAGACAACAATATGCAATGTATTAATCATTGTAACTGTCCTATTAACCTATTTTGAAACTATTTTATTGCTATTTTATTTATCATTAAAATGGAAAAAGAAGTTTTTCTACAACAAGGAAACAATAAATAGTAAAGAAGCAATGTACAAAATGAGGGAAAAAGAATTTAGCTACCTCACTGCCAGAGGACCAATATAGAATACATAGAGAACATACAAAATAGACCCCTCCCCAAATAAAGCACACAGTCAAAAAATGGGCAACTGAAATGAATACTCTCCTCAGAAAAAGAAGTCTGAATGGCAAACACATACATGTTCACCACTGTTGTCCATGCAGTTTCGGAGAACTGTGAAATAAAATGCAAAGATCTGATTCCTAAAAGAATGGCTGCCATCAATAATCAGGCATCAGCAGATGCTGGCTATAAGAAACCCTTCCATATTGTTGGTGGAAAAGTAAATCTGAGCAACCACTGTGGAAACCAACATGGAGATGCCTCAAAAAGTAATGCTAGAAATTCCATCTCATCCAGTTATTCTCCTTCCAGATATATTTGCAAAAAAGTTAAAGACATCATCTTACAGGGATTCATGTTTTTAACAACACAACACATATATCTAATTCTTGGAAGCCGCATATGCTGTTCAGATGAATGGATAAGGAAAATGTATTTACACACAGTGGGGTACTACTGTGTCATAAACAAGGATAGTCTTGAGCCCTTTGCAGGAAAACAAATGCACTTCGAGACTATAAAGTTAACTGAAGCAAACCACACACAGAAGCTTACATATCACGGCTCCACTTATGTGAGAACCACAATATTTAAACAAAAATCAAAAGAAAATTTTGATAATTAGAAAATAAATCATTCTCAGGTGAGAAAGGGACCAAGAGATGGAGAGAGGGTGGGGAGAGAGCGGAAGGGGGCAGACGAAGTGCTGTGAGGTGGCCTGTCCAGGCTCCCACGGAAAGGGTGACTGTTATATAACACACATTTGAACAGATTAAAAAGTAAGAATTGAAAAAACTCCATACTGTTAAAACTTGATCTAGACAGAACTAGACGGCTGGTGCCCTGGGCTGGAAACGGCACCTTCCAGTGCAGGAGCCTTCGCAGGCCTCCATCCCATTTGGGAGCTCTGGAGCTCGGCGAATCACTCTTTCATGAGTCATAAAATGCTTGCTTTCTCCAAAAGAATGAAGGAAATTAAATGAGTGACTATGTATGTATGTATTTGTGCCCATTTGAAGTCAGGTTCTTTGATATGCAATACTGATCCTATCATCAGGGAAAAGGAGAAAACACTTTAAAATAATTCTTTAAAAAAAAAAAAAAAGTTCCACTTGATTTCATAAAACCTAAAAAACTGTGGAAGTATATCTCGCTATTCATCTTTGGAGTCACCTGCCCAGGAAAACATTCTTAGCTGTGTATCTGCGGTTTCAAATGTTTGCTTTTGTAATAAAACAATTCTAACCTTCTGAGACTGTCAGCCCCACAGAATGAGATCAGCTACCTAAAAGCTTTGGCTTTGGTTTCTCAACAATGCGGTAGAAAAAAATGAAAAGACGAGGACAAGAATAACATGGTATTCAAACAGCCTGGATGAATACGGGGAACAAAAATTGCACTGCTGAAGCTGCAGAACAATGGGCTGCGATCTTATCAATTTTCATAAATTAAGCAGGTTGAAACTGGTCAGCATTTAGTAAGCAAACTCAAGGGAGCAAAATGGGGACGAAAATCAAACACTGTGAACTTGATTTTATCTGGGGGCAGATTTACCAACCTGAGGGGCAGCAGCGCCACCTGACCCTTGGCCACCAACAGCCTTTGTGTGGCTCTGAAGTCCCAGACGACCGGAGGCTGCTGGGAAACGCAGTCCACATGCGCCGTGGGCAGCACTGGCTGCTGCCCCCACAGGAAAGCAGGCCTTGGGCAGTCAGAGCAGCGAGGAGAAGGATCGGCAGCTGGATCCCCAGTAAGCACAAGCTCCCCAAGACCTGGGGTACAGCCATCCTCTTACGAGTGCTTATCACACTCCATGCTTGGTGGGGCAAACCTGTAATCCCAGCTCTCGGGGAGTATTGTGAGGGTAAATCCAGCCTGGGCAATTTAGCAAATTAGAGAAGCTTCATCTCAAAATTAAAAAAGGATTGAGGATGTAGCAAAGGAGAAGGCTCTGGGTTCAACAGCAAGTACTGAAAAAAAAAAAACGATGCACAGATCTTTTACCTAACACTTTGGCAAAGATAGATGTATGTGCTATCTTATCTAATCTCCAGCACAGGACTTTAAGGGAGAAAATATTATAATTTTCTTTAAGAAAGAAATGAATTGCAAATAAAGTCCAACAAGTAGTGAACAAGAAAGGTAGGGATTGAACCTATGACTGTCACAGCTGCTGCGTAGCAAAAAATGCCCCCCCCCCCCCCCGTATACTTCATTTTCTTAGCTGTCCAGCTGACAGTTTTTGTTGCTGTTCTGGTTGCTTCTGGTCTTCTAGAAACGGCTGCTCACTATGATACATAACTGGTCACTGTGACGCTGCATGTTGCGTAAACCAATCCCCAGTGGACGAGCCACTCTACTTGTGGCCTGCTTAGCTCAGGAAAGCCCATCACCACCAGAGGCATGACCTGATATTCTGGGAACGATCCCGATTAGTGCCTGTCGATGCAAGTAAATCTGTCTGCAGAACCTGAGTGCTGCTTCACGGTTCCTGCTAGCCGTGTTACACGCATTTCTAAAGCCACCTCTAATTTTGGCCTGCTTGAATTTCCTGGCCCTTCCTTCTGATATTCCCACTTACCCCCCGACATTGCCTCTTCTGCCTTCTGTGTGGCAGAGCCCATGGGCCCAGAAGTAGCTCGTGGCCCAAGCGGGACAAGTCTGAAGACCCTGGACAAAGATCACAGGGAGGGAAGGAGCTGAACTCAGCATCGAGTGCTCCTAGGGGCTGCCCTTTGCCTCCCCGCAGCCCCTAGGAGCCTCCTTGTCTTCCTGTCAAGCCCTCTTTCCTGGGTGACACAGAGCTGCTGCCTGATGTATGCCATGACAGGCTCAGGACTATGGAAGACTGGCCCGCTCCTCCAGGAATTCAAACTCTAGGAGAGACATGGGCATATGCAGCCCAAGTCCTCCCAGGAGTGCCGTGTACATCAGTGCAGTGCAAGTGAGTGAGCAGTTAATTCTGCTTGGGCACTTCCAGAGGAAATGCACACACAGGTGGGGCTTCCCAGAATGCAGCGCTTTCATTGTCAGTGATACCTCAGGGTCCAGCCGGGATCCCAGGCCTCTTCGGAGCAGCAGCAGAACCTGTTCCTGAACTTCTGTTTTCATTCTTTGAATACTCACATGTTGATTAACCATTTTATTTCAGAACCATGTAAGGTAGGCACTGGAAACTATTTAATAATTAATTAAGAAACCAGCAAACCTACTTGCTACTCCTGTAGAAAGATGTGTGTGTTCCCAACACCGTTGTCCATTCTCGGTGGACTAAGAAGCTGTTTGGTCTGACAGAGCAGGCAGATTGTGCAAGTCAGGAGACCCGAGCTTCCAGGTGGCTCTGAGTACCTGAACAAGGAACTTAGAATCTTAGTCTGGGTTCCTTGTTGGTTAAGAGAGACATCAGAATCCACTGCCCACCTATTGAGATCCATGAGTGAACCACAGTGTGCCTAGAGGGCTGGTGCCTGCCCCAGGCAGGTCTTACTGGTTAAACATCCAGGTGTCGGAGCAGCTGCTCTCCTTTCTGGGCTCCACAATGACATGTTCTTCTGCCACTCTACAGGGTGGAAGCTGCAGCCTTTCCTGGTGTAAGACTCTTTCCATTTCAAGGCAGAGGTCAACTCCGTAGTCACGCCACTCTTTTTCCTGACTTCCACTTTCATGTGAAAGGTCTCCTCCTTCGCTACATTAGGAGATGTGCCTCCTTAATCCCATCTACGATCTAAGCTTCCCTTTGCTTCTTCACCTGAGATGGTCACACATCTAGCACAAGGAAGAGGAGGAGGTGTTACACACGATCTAAGCCTTGCACTCTATAACGTTTCAAATAACAGAGAGATAAGAGCTTCACCTTGCCGTGACATTCCTTAACTAGCATTTGTCTTAGTTACTTTCTTGTCACTGACACAATACCTGACTGAAGGGAGGAAAAGTTTAGAAGTTTCCACCCTTGCATCGTCTGCTGGCTCCAGCAGAAGAGGCACCACAGGGAGTCATGGTGCAGGGTCGCTACCTGCAGGATGGCGTCCATAGCAGGGGCAGAGAGGGTGCAGGTGCCAGGAAGCAGAGATACTCTTCCGGGTCACACCACGGTAGCCCTCCACTCAGGCAAGTCCCTGCCCACCAGCCACAAGGCCACAGGACCACGCTGTCACCCAACCACCGGCTCAAAACTCCACCTACGATCACATGAGGCTCTGGAGAGGCATCTCAATCTGAACGATAATCGCTTCCTTTTCCTGCTTTAGACTCTCTTCTCTCTGTGAGCACATATTGAATTAGTATCACATAACTTGTCTTCTGACTTCCATTCTTCAGTTCAGCCTACTCCACTTTCTTGCCTTTAAGAAATCTATCAGACCCAACTTATCATCTTCCTCCACTCCTTAAATCATGCTTTGAAACCAGTGAAGTGACTAATAAATACCAATAGCTGAAACTGAAATGTTTTCATTAAAATGAGCTTGACAGTTTGCCTGTGTACCGATAAGACGCTCTCAGGAAATTAATTAACAGGATATTTTCTTGATTAAGTCCTGAAGCGCACTTTGCAGTATAAAATACAGTGGGTTGCATGTGGTCTTCAGGCGACTCTGCTGAGGGAAGCCGCTGGATCTTGAGATATGCAAGGGAGCGAGATGGCACCCAAACACCTGTGTGGCATCTCCAAACCGTGCTCTAAAAGCTCCACTGTTATCGCGTCTGACTCATAACGGGCCTTCTGCAGAAAAACAAATCTGCCCCCCCCAATTACTTTAGACTTGTGATTAATTTGTCCTTGAAAGAGTGATAACTTATCTGCATTTGAAAGACAGCAGCACAGAGTGGCCTGGTGGCATGCAGTGGCAGGTGGCGTGAGCTGCCTGTAATCTAGTGGAACCCTGCCTGCGCCCCCAAAGGACTGCTGCCGCTGCACCTCTCACTGTACACCCAGAAGCTTGCCCAACTGGTTTTTCATTATATCCCCCACCTCAAAGGAGCTTTCACAGATCTTTATCCCTAATTTCTCTGCACTAGGATATATTTATTTTTTTTCCTTGTAGTACTGCGGGTTGAAGCCAGGGCCCCTGAACTGGTCTACATCCATAGCCTGTTTTTATACTTTTGTTTTGAGGCATGGTCTCACCTGCACTAAATTTGCCTGGCTGGAATTAAATTTCTGACTTTCCTGCCTCAGCCTCCCAGAGAATTGTAGTTACAGGTGCATACCACCACATCCAGATTTACCAGGAACATTTAATGCTGTAGACACTTTGTGTATCTGCTTTTGTGCTTTACACAGGAAGGGATGCCCCTGCACAGGTTGGCGCTGCCCTGTGGAGGGGTCAGCTGACCTGGGGCCCATCTGCATTCTCTGATCATGCATCCCCACTTGCTCACTGAGCACCTACCATGAGGTGAACCCAGTAACAGCGAACAAAACTCTCGCTCATCTTTTAGTAAGCAATAAGTAAGACCTCAGCAAGTAACTCATTCCAACACTGCATTTAAGAAGATATTCAAAGGGAGACATTTGCCTGCAGTTCTGCTTTACTGTACATCTAAGGAAGCTACGGATGTTAGGGATAGTGAGAGACCAGGCCACACAGCAGAGTTCACCCAGTCTCTCACTGGGGAGAGATGCTAACTCCTCGGAGTGACCCATTGCAGTGCAGCTCCATTTGCAAAGGCCCAGTTACCCGTGCTGAGTACCATGGCTATGGGTTTGCCTCAGCCCAGTGAGTCCTGCCCTCCAGCTGACCTCATGGAGCACAGGAACTGGAGGGAAAGTACAGCTGCCAGCTTCAGCAACGGGCACCACCAACTCCATCTGTGACTTACACTTCCTCTTCAAAGTATTTGGGGATGGTGGTGTGGACAGTCTGTGTGACCCGTGATGTAGGAGGCTGCGTGTAGCCCCTGGCGTGCCCCAGTTAGTGGTTGATTACAAAGTGTCAGGTGTCTGCCCTTCATGGGAGCTGAAAAGCAGCAGAAAACTAAATGACTCAGGCCCGCTCCGTGGAGAGAAGCAAACGGATGCTGCGTTTGAAACCTGGGCCAGAGGAAGACGTCAGAAAGTAGGAAGAAGAGGGAGACAGGCAGAGGAGGTGCTGGGGCTGGGCAGCAGGAGCAGTTCAGGACTCGCTGACGGCCCAGCGGGAAAGGGAAGCAGCTGCCTGTGCTGCGGGGTCTGAGCGCCAGCCTGGCAGGACACTGTGTAATCAGTGGGTCCCCACGGCAGAGCAGAGGTTCTCCACAATCATGACACTAAACACTGGAGAGCTGAGCCATCCGGCTGCCTCCTGATTCCTTGAAGAGGCAGCTGCACGCTCAACTGGATGTGTCCCAGGCTTCTGTCCCCAAAGCAGCCATCTCTTCCCACCTGTGACCCAGGTATTGCCAATAAGTTCCCTTTCATTCATTTATCTTCTCCTCCCTTCCTCTCTCTCTCTCTTAGAAACAACTTGTGTCTGCAGTGTGGCCCAGGACTTTCAGCATGACCCTCCTCCCTGTCTTGGAGTCTGGCCATCCAAGCTGAACAGTGAACCAGGCAAGAGCCATAGTTCCTTCCTCAATGCTAGGCCATACTACCTGTGGGCACGGCAGGGCCAGAGGCTGTGCCCACTGCCATTGCTGAGGGGCACCTGTAGAGCACACTACAGGAGCCAGAGCCCCAAGCATACGTGGCTGACAGTGATTGGCAGGAGAGCAGCCCTGTCCCGCCCCACAATTTGCCTACTCACATCCTTCCCTGCCCTCAGCTGGTATATTCAGGTGATTCCTCAATAACACATCAGTGCCATCAGCCTGGGCTCCAGAGCCCTCTGTCATAGTCACCACAGATACCCAGCAATCACAGATTCAAGGAGGCAAGGTTTTCCTTCCTTCATGGTTCAGTCCGTAGCTGGGCAAAGAAGAAGCAACACAACGGAGGGGCTGGCAGAGGAGGAGCTGCTTATTGCACGGCATCAAGGGAGCAGAGTCGAGGGTGGACGGGGCCGGAGACAGCCCCCTCTGGGTCATGCCTGTGGTGGCCTGCCTCCCTGATCAGATGCCGCCTATAGGCAAGTCAGCTACAAGTGCATAATCCAGTCGTCTTCCAAACACAGGAGGCTTCCAGGGCCATTGTAGATCAAAACGTAACACAAAGAACCAGGTCTAGGTGGAGAGGCCCAGAAGGAGTCTTGTTTCCTTTTAGCCCCTGGCTGTGTCAGTCAGCAACAGTACGCCTAGGAGAGTTCTATAGCAAGAAATGCAAGGAAGATCAGGCAGTATGGGGAGCTCATGCGGAGCTTGTGCTCCGGCTCCCAGCTAACAAACACTTCTCTGACTTGCTGGCTACATGGACCTGGATAATTTATCTGACTTTTATGTGCCTCGGTATCCTCATTTATAACCTATACATAACAGTAGCACTTATCCGATGGTGTTATTAATTAGTAACCACTATTATTTAATCATTAGGAAAGTGCTTGGAACAATGGCAGCGCATAATACATACTATTCATGCTTATTAAATGGTCAAGTGAATAAGTCAGATGAGCGCAGAGTCTGAATGAATAACCTCCAGGGTGAGGCAGCTGGAGAGGATATATCTCTGACGTGTGACGAAGCCCCTGGCAAAGTCTCTGGGTGAATGCCTTCTGAGGGCACCTGGCCAGGTCAGATATGAGCAAACACTGCAGCGCAGAGCAAACACGTGCATCGAGCAGAGCTTTCCATAGAGGCTGCAAGGCCAATGAGGTTTCCATTGCAGCGTGCAAGTTAGTTTAATGGTAGCATAGTGCGCTGATGCCAATTAAACCGAGTTTGCAGAGCGTCTCTGTTGGCCAAGCCTCTCACCAGTACTTCCAAGAAAAGACGGCTGCGGATCAGGCTCCCCCACCACAGTGCAAGAGGCGCAGCTTTCAGTAACAATGACCACATCCATGAAGCACCCTATCAGCAACTGGAGGACACAGTGAGCAAGCCCTGTCTCACATGTCTGTCTTTCTCATCTGTGACATTCCCAGAGGTGGAAAGGTTTCCACCTGCAGCTTCTCCCTGTCATGGCTTGCACACTCACGCTGTGTCCTCAAGCGATGATCTGCGTGGTGCCCTCGCTTTCCAGCAATGGGCACCCCCTGGAAACTTCATCTGGCCTGAACCCCCTCCATGACTCGTGTGCTCTAACTGCATCTGTTTGCTTCTCTTTTCCTGTTACTTATCTTTCCACACTGCTGTATAAATGAACATCCCAGTTCTTTACTCTTGTTTCAGATGAACTTATTATATTCTTGGCATCATGGTAATTTCTGGTTCAATGATAATAATCAAGATAGACACACTGCATGCTGGGAAGAGCTATGCTAGGAAGGGCTCTGCAGGGATCCAGAATCAACAGGAAAGGATGGAAAGATGGATGAAAGGATGGGTAAAGAGAAAGGCAGATAGATAGATAGATAGATAGATAGATAGATAGATAGATAGATAGATAGATAGACAGACAGACAGACAGACAGACAGACAGACAGACAGACAGACAGACAGACAGACAGACAGACAAATAGACAGATAGATGATGGGTGGACAGGTGGAAAAATAGATGCATGGGCAGGTGCATAACTGGGTGGACAGCCAGGGAGGGGGTTATTTTAAGGAACTGACATTATTTTGGAAGCTGGCAAGTTCAACATCTGCGGAGTAAAAATGAGGGAAAAGTTGTTTTTGTCACTTAGTCTGATTACAACTGAAGACAGAACATCCTGTTTCCAGGGGAAGCTTGTCTACTTCTGTTAAGCTCTTCTACTGACAGGACAAGGCTCACACACGTGGATGTGTGGTCTGCTTCACCGACATCCAAAAAACACCTCTGCTCTGCAAGCCTTGTGTTTCATCCAGTGTCTCAGACCCAGGGCCTCACCAAGGAGACACAGAGGCTGGTTTGCTGACTTCTGGTTTCAGAAAAGGGGAAGCCATGGACACGCTCAGAAATTGCTCAGGAGAACCAATGGGAAGCGGTGAGCATACCCAGGAAAAGGAAGTGGAGGAGACAATGTCAGAAGCAAGGCATTAAGGGAAACACCCAAGCAAGCTGTTTGTTTAATGCTTGGGCACAAGAGCCCAGAGCACAGAGAAGTCCAGGGCAGAGGTTTAAGTTCGAGAACAGCACACACACAAATGCTCACTGATGCAGACACGTGGTCCTGGGAAGGGCTGGTGGAGGATGGAAGAATCCTTAGGAAAGATACCTGGGATCTCCCAGGAGGTACGAGATGTACAGTGTCAGGAATTTAGTAAAGGGGACTGGAAAGAGTATGCAGAAAGGGAAGAATAAAAACAAAACATTGGTGTCCAGGTGACAGAAGGAAGAGGAGGACAGAAAGGAAAAAGCAGGAGAGAGAAGAGAAGTAACACCAGCTGCTGCTACAACAGAAGCTAGTTTGACTCAGAAAAGTATAGGGAGGTGTGGACAGCCCTGCCTGAAGGCTCCCCAGTGGAGCAGTGAGGGAGGAACTCACTTCCAGTGCCTTTCAAGATGAAAATTTTAATCATAGTGCCAAAGAGAAGAGATAGCACAGAGAAACGTTAATCCGGTTTGCGTTATCCCAGACGTTCTTCACAGACCTGCCCCGCTGCAGCTCTCATCTGCACACACACACATACACACACACACACACACACACACACACACACACACCGAAGCCTCATCAGCCTCACGGAGGAGTAGTTGGCAGGTGAGCAGCTGGCTGCTGGCTCTGCAGAAGGACCACGACTGCGGTGTGGCCCTGGAAGGCGTGCCGTGTCCCCCTCTCCAGCCCTGCCCCCGCCATGGCACCCTGCCTTGGAGCCCCCAAAGCACAGCTCTCCTCTTCTCCTGTGTGGGTGTCAGGTGTCGTGTCTCAGGGATAAAGACAATAATGAAGATACGTGTCTTACACAGCTGCAAAACTCCAAATGAAAACCAACGACTTCCACAGAGAATCACAGCTATTTCAGTCCTTGGCAATATATATATATATATATATATATATATATATATATATTGCCAGTGATGCATTGTTCACTGTTTTTCAGTGACTATCATATAGATTCAACTAAAAGCAATGTAATTGTCACGATTCCAGTTATTACATAAAGTTGTATCTTTATTTTGTATTTTATATGCAGACTATGTGTGTGGTTATGCACATGCTAAACTTTATTAATATACAAAATGCAAAGAATTTTTCTTCTTTGATTCATAGGCGTAGGATAAGATCTGATGAGGAAATTTTATTTTTAAATGACTTTCATTAAGGAAAACATGTCAAAAGATTTTAACTGCCATACCCAGCTTCTCCCCCCTGCACCCCCACCCCGAGGCACCTGGCATGAACACGGCCTCCCTCCGTCACCCCTTCCTTCACACCGAAGCTGCTGGAGGTGCAGGGTGAGAGCGGAGGCGTTTTCCCTCTCTCTCCCACTCTTTCTTTAATTCCCCATTCCTTTTACACCAACGCTAAGAGGAGAGTCTCTGTCATAAACAACAGCCACAGCCAGGGATGTTGGTTGGCTCCTTCCTGAGCAAAGAAGAGCAGAAAGGCGCTGCAGGGTGATTTTAACTTCTGTGACGTTATGCTTCTCATAAATACAAGACAAGCTTTAAGGCTTTCAAGCTTTTGTGTAATATTAAAATACTTTATTTTTCTTTTCTTTTTTATATATTTTTAAATTTATTTGTATTAATTTTATTGAGAAACAAATAGCAATGAGAGTTTCAAAACTGATTAGTAGGACAGTTTCAATAATTAATACATAGTGGTTTTTCATAGTTCAAGATACAGATATGACACCCTTTCCAAACATTGTTAGCATAAATCTTTCTTCTTATTGAATTAAGACAAAGTAATGGTATATCTGTCCTAACTATTCTGTATATACAGTTACAAAATGGTCCTTCATTTTTATCCCTTTTTTTGTTTAGTTTTGTCAGGGTATTCCTTTGTCATTTAAATATTGTAAGCGTATGAATTCAGCAAAATAATCCAATATAGTCCAGTAGTCCACAATAGTAGTGGGTTATCCATAGGACTGGCAATGTCAGAAGTTGTTGACTTGAGCCTTTTAATACTTTATTTTTTAATGGTTATGCTTAGAAGGAAGTACATCTTTTATAATAAACTAATATGTTGCTTACCACTGAAAACAAGTCAAAGTGAATGTTTATTTAAAATTTCAGACAGTGTCCTCCCAAAGACTGAATAATATTTAGATGGGATATTTTTGAGCATATGTGAAGAAACCTTAGATCCTGTCATCTAATTTCCCTGGAAAATAACATGGCACACAGTAGCACTGCGGGTATTGCTGCAGAAGAATGTCATTTCACAACTGTAAATTATGATGGGGGAACACTTTCAGTGTTCTTTGTAAGTTCAAAACTTTTCTCACTGGTCTCAAAATAAGAGTTTACACCATTTTTATAATAAAAATTAAATGAGAAATGAAATGAAGAGCTTGAATTTCATTATGTAAAAATCAATTTCCTTTATTAGAATTCCTTCACAATAGGCATTAGGTAATTATCCTGTTATATTGTAATATGCACACATCAACTATATCAGCGACCAAGGTTAATTGACGATCCTTCTTCATCACGGTAAATGTCTCTAAACTGCTTTGCACCCAGCAAATTAAAACAAAAGATATTCTTTAATAAATGCTCAAAGAAAATTGATAATGCAGCAATACTAACCTCATAAATGATATTCCCAGGTATATTTAGAATTTTATTTTAAATATTCCTCATTGTCCAGATTTGTTTTACATGAAACATAATGTCCGAGAGCCAATAAATTTATGAGCTCCATTTTCTTTTCTGAATATAACAACCTAAGAGAGAAACAAAAATCACTAAATACATTTCTACCAGTTCATTGTTCATTATTGCTAGTTTTTGTTTCTTTCTGATTTTATAATAAAATTCTGCAAGCAACCAACAATATAAAAACAAGAACTCTGTTAACAGCTTGCCATATTTTCCTGATGTTTTGTGATTTAGCAATGAAATCTTTAATTTTTAAATTATTTGCCTGTCTTTAATTGACATTTTAAGAATAATGTGAGCAAAAATGTACACTAGTGTGTCCCCATAGCATTAAAAACAAAGTATCATGCATTGTATAGTCATACATTAATATACCATTGGAGAATAGATATACTGGTAGGATAAATACCAGCACATGTCCCAGCACCAGGAAGGACTGTTCAGCTACCACCGTGTCTTTGACTTTTTTATAGTATTAACACACCTCTTCTTTGTTTATTATCAGGTTACAAAACATGATTCCAGAGGGAAAAAAAGGCAGATAAGCAAACTAAACACAAAGAAGAATTATAATTTTCAAGTATAGCAAGATTAATGTAAAACTGAAAAACACATTTTCAATGAAGTAGAGGGCTGAGCAAATAGCTCAGCAGGCTGGACATCTGCCTGGCAAGCACAAGGACCTAGGTTTGATCCCCAGTGCCACATGCCCTGCTAGCCCAGGAAACCAAGGTGTGCCGTGCCAGCCACTGTGACTGGGTATGATGGGGCACCCCTCTAATCCCAGTGCTAGGGAAGTTGAGGCAGGAGGATCACTATGAGCCCAAGCTGCATAGTGAGACCAAATTAACAAATAAAAGATCAAAGAAGTAGAGAATACCAAGTCAATCCAAGTGTCAGTGATTTATAGGATAAGCAATACATTAACAGATTATCTGTGGAGGAAGAAAGGAAAGAGTGACACCACCTAGAGTGTCACATGAATGACTAAAATAAATCAACTTCTTACAAATATTTGTAGAGTATCATTAGCAATAAAGTTCCTTTGTCTCTTTTCTTTGATCGGAATCTATTTTTATTTCCAAGCCTAATGACAAAAGAAATCCTTCATTTTGCTGGAAAAGAAAGGAGAGCAAATTCCTATTGGCATGAAGAAGCACACCCTCAGCCGTACGTCACAGTTCCTAGGGGCACCTCCTTTGCGATTTATGTGTGTTAAATTGGACAAGCATATATTTGCAAGCACCTTTGTGTCAGGGTTTATTTATGAAGATGTGACTTGCTGTGCCCCCACGGAACTTCAAATACTTTTTCTTAAACTTAATCCACCAGGGCCAGGAAGTGGAATCTTGATTGGAAGTCTCTGTCAAAGGCACTCTGAGTGATGGGTGCACTTTTCATCAGCGTGATCCATAATCCCCTTCCACTGGCCACCATAATTCATTGCCACATACACACAAACACACACACACACACACACGCACACACACACACTCACACACGATCTCCAAGAATAGATGCTTTTTCCCTCCAATACTGAGGCTGATGGCAAGCCTTCCATTGATATATAGGCCATGTTCACACATTAGTCAGAGTCCTCTTCAGGTGCACCTGGACCCTGTAACTCACTACTGGATTTACAGTTTGTCAGGGAGGCGCATGCCCTTGCTAGGCTGTGTCAATCACTGCCTGAAATCTTTTACTCAGAACTTCCCAGCTATTTCTCACACTGCTCCACAGAGCTTGACATCTCATAAAATTCAGAAAAGGATTCATACCAGAGAGGAAAAAATGACTAGAAGGGTGATTCTGATTCCATGAAGATGTGTCGTGTTTCTGTATGGAGTCCATTTAGAATGCTAATGTGAACACCATCTTGCGCATCACAGATTTTTTTTGTCTTTGTTGGTTTTGTCTTCTCTCATTTGCACTCTTTGATAGTACAGCGAGAC
>PVKA01017828.1:0-45011 GCA_004027165.1 Ctenomys sociabilis | reverse complement strand
TTCTCTTAGTTCAATGAGGAGAAAATTTTGAACTAATAGTGTTTAGACAAGATATCGTGTCTGCATCTTGTTCTATAAATAATACTACAAAGACAACAATATGCAATGTATTAATTATTGTAGCTATTCTACTAACCTGTTTTGAAACTGTCTCATTACTACTTCTTTCTCAATAAAATTAATATACTAAAAAAGAAAAATACCATATTTCTTTCATCCATTTCTCAGTTGCTGGGCATTTGGGTTGTTTCCAAGATTTAGCCATAACAAATTGTACTACTATAAATGTGGGTGCACATATATCTCTGTGGTATGATTTTAGGGTTTTCTTTTTTAAGTACCTAGAAAGGTAATAGCTGGTTTGAATAGGACCTTGAATCCTAGCTTTTTGGGGAATTTCCATATTGATTTCCATAATGATTGTACCAGCCTGCACTCCCATCAACAGTGAAGAAGGGTTCCTTTTTACCCACAGCCTCTCTATGTTATTTACTATCGATTGGCTTCTTAGTAATAGCCATTCTTTCTGGTGTAAGACGGTATTTCAGCATTTTAATTCACATCTTTTAAATGACCAATGACATTGAGCATTTTTTCTCATATTTACCATTTGTATCTCTTCATTTGAGAAGAGTATATTCATCTCAGATGCCATTTTTGGATTGGATCTTTGAATTATGGAGGCCTGATTTTTAAAATTCTTTATATGTTCTAGACAGGAGTCCTTTGTCTGAAGGACAGTCTGCTATAATTTTTTCCCACTTTGTCAGTTTTCTTTTTAGTCCATTGTTGATTTCTTTTGGCATGCAGAAACTTCTCAAAAAGATGAAATCCCAGTTGTTGATTCTTTGATATATTTCCCATGCAATTTGACTTTTGTTCATGAACTCTTTATCTGCCTTTATATCCCTAAGGTTTCTACCTACTTTCTTAGTTTCTCCTACAGAAGATTCAGGGTTTCAGTTTTAATATTTAAATCTTTGATCCATTTTGAGTGTAGTTTTGTGCATTGTGATAGGCATGGATCTCTTTTAAGCCTTCAGTGTATGGAATGCCAGTTTTTCCAGCATCATTTATTAAAGAGGTTATCCTTCTTCTAATGAACATGTTTGGCCTCTTTGTCAAAGATGGTGGATAAGTGTGCTTGTAGTTGTGTCTATATCTTCTAATCTTTTCCACTGATCCTCAGATCTGTTTTTTTTTTTCCCACTATCATGCTGATTTTTATCACAGTAGCTTTGTAGTATAATCTCAAGTCAGGGACTGTGATGCCTCCTGCCTTACTTTCATTACCCAGGATTGCTTTTGTTATCCCAAGTCCCCACTGGTTCCAGATGAATTTTAGGAATGTTTTTTCTAGATCTGTGAGTTATACTAATGATCTTTTAATTAGGATTGCTTTGAATCTGTATAATAATTTTGGAAGTATGACCATTTTCACAATGTTGGCTGTTCCTATCCAGGAGCAAGGAATATCTTTCCATTTTTGTAAATACTCTTCTATCTCTTTTTTTCAGAGTACTACAATTTTCTCTGCATAGATCTTTTACTTCCTTTGTGAGACTGATTCCTAAGTGTTTCATTTTTTTTGTGGTGTTATTGTGAAAGGCATAGTTCCCATGATTTCTCTCTCAAGTGTGTTTGTTGTTTGTGTATAGAAATTCTATTGATTTTTGAGTGTTAACTTTGTATCTTGCTATGCTACTAAATTTATTTATTAAATCTACAAGTCTCTTGGTGGAGTTTCTGGCATCTTCTATGTACAGTACCATGTCATCTTCAAATAATGATAATTTCAATTTTCCCTTTCCCATCATTATTCTTTTTCTTGTCTAATTGCTCTGGTTAATGTTTCCAGACCTATATCAAAGGGAAGTGAATCACAACTCTTTTACTAGAAACATGACTTAGTGGTAATGATATAGGGAAGTAAAACTCCCAACCTGACCTGCATGAGTTCATGTTCTCTAAAACCGAAGGATGAATTTTAGGAACAAATGGAGGTTGAGGAAAAACTTTATTGGATAGAAAAGCTTCTATCGGAGAGGGATAGAAGGGGGGCCTGAGGGGGTTCCCTGGGGAAGCTGTCTCTTTTAGGGATTTTTATAGGGCAAAACCCTGTGGGTCTAAGGTAGAGAAGGGGTCTCACTTAGGCGGAGGTGGGGTGGGACAAAACTATGGTCAACCAATGGAATTACAAACACCATTGCTCAGGCACAGTTGATTAGGCCCAGGACCAAATGGGGAAGCGAGTCATGAATAGGGGACTGGGTCTCTTCCCCTTGGGGGTTGGCTAGTGACTCACTTGGGTCTTTTCAGATGATTGATACCTATTTAGAAAGTCAATCCTAGTGTTACTCTTTTAGCATTTGTTTGGCCTTTAGGTCTGACTCACAGCAGGAGCCTCTGTCCCTCCCAGAGTTGCAGACATCTTGTTTCCTGTATTATTTCTTTTGAGGGCCTGGCCATGCCTGCTTAAAAATATTTTTATCTAACTCCACTGCCTATGACAGTAAGATGGAAGTGCTACTTGGGAGAACCCTGGTCCCTGCATCTGCCTAATCAGGTACTTTAATCATCTGAGCTACCTGGCCAGCCTTGCAAATATTCTTATAAGAGAGGCAGTTGAGTATTTGTCTACCGAAGAGAAGGCAAGTTGGTGCAGGAAATGAAGATGGGAGTGATGTGGCCATAATTCACAGAATATCAATAGCCACTCTAACAAGTGAAAAGAAATACATTCTTCCCTGGATATTTCAAGAAGAGGCAACCCTGCCGATCCCTTGAAGTGAACTATGTAGGATTCATGTTTTTGTCTTGAACTCCAAAAATAATTCTGTTGGCTTAAACTGTTACGTTTACAGTGATTTCTTACCAAAGCAGGAGGGAGTTGACTCACTGACCAATACATGCCTCCAGGACCTAGAACTTTCCTCAAATCCTGGAGGGACAATGGTGAGAGTAGATCTGGAGGATCAAGATGGAGGGGTTGAATATGAAGGTGCATAGAGATGTTAATAGACACTTGAGTATTATTTTTCCTTCAAACTCCCCTTTAACCACTGTCCCCTTCCTTATTTACAAAATTTTATTTCCACCTTATCTTTCACCATTTTTTCCTTTTCCTTTTTCCCTTCCCCATCCCCCTTTCTTCTGATCAATTCTTTCCTATTTCACCATGCCTACTATATACACTTTGGTATTAGAAGGTATCCCAGCCTTTCTTGCCAGAAGGTTAAATTCTGAGCTGTGAAAAAGTTTCTTTGGTGGGAGTGTTTCACAGCTCAGAATTTATAATTTCCTGGCAAGAATGCCTGGAATTGGTCACATTGAAATGCTAAGATGTTTCCTTGAAGACTGTGTGAGATAATGGTGAAGCCAGCACTGCCTTTGAAGGATTCTGAAGTGAGAGTCAGAAGGCTAAGGCACAGGACCTTATATGGGAGCAGAGGAACCATTGATTAAGTTCCTGAGGAAGGTCTGGAGGATATTCCCTCATTTTATTGAAGAAATAAGAAATGTGCTTGTGAGGGTTAAAAAGAAATTTAGTGTTAGCTGTGTTACGGTTCTAGTTTATATTTCTCTGCTGATTAGTGATGTTGAACATCTTTCTAAATGTTCTTACATATTTCTTTTTGACATCTTTTATCCTTTTTTTTTTTTTTTTTTTACTGCATTTTTGGTCTTTCCCTTAGAATTGTAAGAGAGGTCAAGGTTTCTGTCTGGTATCATTTTCCTGAAGAATTTTGCAGAATTGCTTCTAGAGCAGGTTTGGTAGCAAAAAAAATGACAGATTCTTTTAGTTTTCTTTGATCTGGAAATACCTTTATTTGTATTTTCACTAAATATAAAATTCTATTTGAAAGTATATTTAAAAGTATGGTGAAGACGTTAGGCCACTGTCCTCTGTCTTCCATCGTTTCTCATGAGAAGTCAGCTGTTGATCATATACTCATTTTCTAGTTTGTAATACATCTTCATTCCTTATTTTCTTCTTACCTTTGAATTTCAACAAATTGACTACACTGTGGCTTAATGTGGGCTTTTTTGGAGATTTTTTTATGTTTGGTGTTTAGCTTATCATATCATAACTATCATATCAGATTTGAAAGTGTTATCCATTAATTTTCAGATTAATTTTCTGCCCCATTTTCATCTTCTCTTAATATTTAATTTCTCATATGCCAGACTTTAAAAACATTATCTGCTCTTTAAAAAAAAAACTTAGTTGTCTTCGTTAACTTTGAATAATTTTTCATCAAGTATATTTCTCCTGGCATATCCATTTAATTGTTAAATATTTTGAGCAAATTTCATATTTTTGATTTTCAAAGTTGTTTCAATTTCTCTGATGAGATTTTCATTCATTGAAAACATGGTTTTTGCTTAAAGAACTTAATTTAGGATATGCATAATGACAGCTTTAAATCTGTTAGCTTTGATTTCTGATTTATTTTCAAAGATAGACTTGATACATTTCCTTTTTCTAGAAATTTTGTGTACCATTTTCTTGATCATTTATATGTTGGATAATTTGGGGTTGTATCTTGGACATTATGAATATTAAGTTCCAGAGATTTTATAATTCATTACTTATTGAGTGCTGTTTCCTGTGTTTTAGCAATTAATTCTCTTAGTTAGGCTTGGAAGCTTGCTGTTCAGGTAGAAGCTCTTGTTCAAACATTTCCATATAACTGAACATACATATAATTAAAAATAATTGTGATGGGGTAATTATTAGTTGGGGAAAAGTTAGAACATACATAAACATAAGCTCTACATACATCAAATATTTGCCCTAAAGAGAATGAAAAACAATTAGAAAAGTATCACCAACAGATTTATACAACATTAAGATAGAAGTATCTTTTTTTGTAAGCGTGACAAGAAACAAAGAGGTATTTATTTTCAAAGTTTATTGACGTGCGAGACACAAATGCTCTAAGCCAAGTTAAAGGCAAATTGGAAAAAGGGGTTGTGACTATGGCATTTGTGGCAGAGTTACTTTCATAAAACATTTAGAGTGTCTATCAATCATTATTAACATTATGCTATGTACATTTTTGATGATACAATTTTGTAATAGTTACAATAAATTTAATAAATATTAAAAAATTTAAATTAAAAGAAAAATAAACTATCTGAAATGGGGGAAAGTGAAAAAGCAATCTGTAAAGAAGAAATGAGAAATATGAAAAAAATCCATCTAGTCACACCCTTAATGAAGAATTTCTAATTAGAGCATAATTCAATAGTTTAATTAATTTTTAAAGATAAAAGATATATCTATTAAACCAGTGACGACAAAGATGTGTGGTAAGAAGCATGCTCCTATGGTACCATTCAAGATGAAAAATGACACAATTTTTGATGAAAAGAGAAAAGAACATTTACCAAATTTAAATTTTGCAATTTGATTTGAAACTGTCTCATTGCTACTTGTTCTTTAATAAAATTATGGAAAAATTGAATCTGGGATACAATTCAGCTATAAAAAAGTAAGATAAGTATACAGCTGTACTCTCTTAAGTTTCTGATTAAAGACAACTGCTACAATAGTGTCTGTAAGTACAATATCATGTATGCACCTTGTACAATGCCAAAACATTATGAAAACAGTCTGCAATGTATTAATTATTGAATCTGTCCTGTTAATTTGTCTTGAAACTATCTTATTGCTATTTGTTCTTCAATAAAAAATATAAAAATAAAAATAAAATTATGGAAAAAAATTTTGCATCTATATATACTTTAACACACATACAAATTACTTTAATAAATTTAAGCAGAAGTTATTTATTTATTTATTTTGCAGAACTGAGGATTGAACTCAGGCCCTTGTACTTGCCAGGGAAGTGCTTATTCTACTGAGCTATCTCCTCGGCATAAGCAGAAGTAATTTAAAATGTGTGGAAAGATATATAAGTATTGATCTCAGCATTGTTGGCAATTTAAAAAATAGAAAATAAATTAAATCTATAGGGGTTTTGTTAAATAAACTATAGATTGTATAGATATCAAAATATTGTGTATCTGTAATGAAAGATTAGATAAAAGACTCTCGAGATAGCTCAATAGACTAAAGGCCTGCTTTGGCAAGTTCAGGGACCAGGTTCAATCTCTGGCCTTGCAAGCCTTGCCGGCCCCAACCCCAGGGCCTGCTGAGCCGGCTACAGAGTCTGAGTGTGGTGGTGCTTGCCTGTAATCCCAGCGCTGGAGAGGCTGAAAACAGGAGGATCACTACAAGTCTAGCTGCCGTCATGAGACCGTGTACCAAATACATAAATGAAAAAAAAAAAAAAAGGATAAGATAGATTTATAGATTAATATGACACTATATAATATCAAAAGAGAAAAATAAATGAAAAATAGTATGTTTTGAATGTGTGTGTGTGTTCACTTGCCCAGAGTGCACCAAACTTTTAACAATAATTAGTTCTTAGGCCTGCCATGCTGGCCCTGCTCCCGAGGCCTGCTGAGATGGCAGTTGAGACTGGGTGTGGCGGCATGTGCCTGTAATCCCAGCTCTTGGGAGGCTGTAAACAGGCGGATCACTACGAGTCTGATCTACTAGTGAGACCCTGAACACACTGTAGACCCTTCCCTACAATACAAAACAAAAACAAAAAAATTCCCAATAATTAGTTTTTAAATACGACATTTTGGCAATGACATTCTGTACTATTTGAACTTGTAGAGCATGATAAATTTTAGGTTTCACGAAAAATATTTTTGACTATTATGTTATTCCACTATCTTCAATGTATTGTTATGTTTTTAGTACAATGACATGATTTTGTGACAGAAGGAACACAAATTTGTTCAGCATTATTACATAAAACTGATTACAAAAACACAATGTCGTACTTTCGGCATGCTTTCTTGGTTGAAGGAATGAAAGTCTCAGATGCCTTCTTCCATTCACAGTGGTCCTCACTTATCGCCAAGGTCACGTTCCAGACTGCCCATGATTCACAGTGGTCCTCACTTATCGCCAAGGTCACGTTCCAGACCGCCCACGATAAGTGACAATCACCGAAGTAGTGAGGTTATATTTATTTTAGTATTTATATACATTTTAAGGCTTTATAAACCCTTCCCACACTCTTATAAACTTTCCCCACACTTTTAAAAACACTTCTAATGTTCTTCACTATTTTCTAAACTCATGAACTTATGTAATTTTAACAGCATATGTACAGTGTGTTAAAATCTTGCGATGCAGTGAAAAATCTGCTGTAAACAAGTTAGATTAACTGTGAGTCCAATCTAAGAGTGAGACCCTGAACACTCAGTAGACCTTTTCCATAAATACAAAAAGAAAAAAAAATTACATTAATATGTTTTGAAAATTCATAAAACATTGGCTCTGTGAAAGTCAAACCCGAAATAGTGAGGGACTACCATATATCTTTTTTCTCATATTTTAATGAAAAAGAAACGACTAAATAGTATTTCATAGACGCCTGTGGAGCAGACTGAGAACACTAGTGAAAATTTTAAGACACAAAGAGATTTCTAGTTTGGAGGAGAAAAAGAGGAGATAAAGTTCAAAAGAAAAGGAATCTCTCGACTTATTAAAGAAATCCTTTGATCCTGGAGGTTGGATGGAGAGCTGGCAGCCATGTTTCAGCCCTTCGGTGTGATGCGGAGCCTAGCTGTGATGTGGAACCCAGCTCCTCCGGGATACCCCGGGGCAGTCATCCCCTGAGGCCAGATATGAATGGCCAGATGGAGGAAATGCCTGAGGCACTGGGCTCTTAGGAGCAAACACAAGCTCTGTTTTGTTGTAGGGCTAATTGTGAGGGGCAGAAGTGATGGTAACTCTCTGGGGTTAACAGAGTGAGGTCAGTCTTTCTGTGCATTTGATCTAGTGAAGCCAGAGAGCATTGCTGGTGCAGGAACATGATTGGTTTTGGCTTCCTACCAAGGACAGGACCAGAGAAGATAAAGAATTTACTAGAGGTCAAGAATACTGTGGATAGAGAGGTGAAGGGAGCGAGCCATGGCATATTGCATGCTGACTCTGCTCACATTTTTTCTGACTTTTCTTGAAGCTCGTTCTTTCTATCCCTCAACTTTGACTAACTGATGAAGGACGATGAGTCATCTTTCTCCTATGTATTATTATTATTATTATTTACAGAGTCCTACTACTCAGCGCTCCGAGGAGCAGGGCCTGAGCGGCATGTGGTGCCTCGGGTTGAACTCCAGCCCCTGGCTTGCCTTAGAAGGCACTTAGTTCACTGAGCTTAGTTCGCAGGTCCTTCTCCTGTCTTTCAACGCTTTTAGTAGGTATGATCCAAAAGGCAGGAAGTGTGATCTGGGCAGTTAGTCACACATTTTGATGATGTTTTAGGCATAAAGTTGAGTAGAATACCCAGCATTCTCTCTTTTTTTTTTTTTTTTCCTATATTTTCTCATTTGACAAACCCTCTCCCTGACTTCCAGGAACACCTCTGTTTAGAGAACAAGAAGGCCAGCTCCTTAACACACTTAGCAACACTTAAAACTTTATTTTCTTCTTAATAGAAAGGATGAAATACAATCATGGCTCCAGGGCTGCCAGAATTGGCTATCTCTGGACAATATAAAATGGGAAACCTGCATCCCTCATCTCTGGCTACAAATTTTCTCTCTCAACTTTCTTCCTCTGATCTTGTAATAGTTTTAAGGCATCTTATCAAATTCCTCCCTTTGTTCTCACCTCCCACCCTATCTCTGAACCTGACTCCTGTACACACTTCCTCTTCAGTTCTCTTTGCTTGCAGTTCTATCCCAATTTTGCCCTATTTTCCTTTATTTTAATTTCCCCACAAACTCTGTACTCTCCCATATGCTTGATTTGTTTTCCTCTTTCATATCCTTTCCCTTCCTCTATCTCTCTCTCTAGCTTTCTAGTTCTTTCATCCATGTAACATATCATGGAGAAGCTAACGCACAGGTGCAGGTCAAAGAAAAGTTTTGGAGAAATGAATCAGGAATGATCAGTGGCACGATAAAGCTATCTAAAAAGGAAGATACATCTAAGTGATGTTCAGACAAAAGCCCAATAAGCTGAGAGCAGGGTGAATAGCATACAGCTCATCCTACCTCCTGATAAAGGGTTTTACGGTGAGGTATAACTATATCAGTTACTTTACATGTAGGTTATACCAGCTAGGTGGTTTGGTTAATTAGAGTGAGAATTTAGAGGAGAATTTCATGTTGAATAATTGAAATTTTTGAAATATGATGATACATAGATGAACAAATTTATTCTTCAGAATTATATAAGACATAACCAGCTTCCTATCTGTTTGCTTTACATCTATGGGAAAGACCTATTTTTTCCCCTGTAAGCCTATTTTTTAAGGATAAGTCAATAATAATGAACTTGAGGGAAAACTACATCCCACCTCCTCCAGGTTTTTTAATCTGTCTTTTTTGTTTGCGGAACCGGGATTGAACTTAGACCTGTGCGGTTGCCAGGGAAGCACTTATTCTGCTGAGCCATGTCCCCCATGTGTGGTAGTGGAATTCTGGGATACTCCTAGAAACCCTTATAATGATATGGGGAAATGAAACTCCCAACCTGAAAGATGCCTGGGTGGAGCTCGTCTTCTCTAAAACTGAAGAATGAATTTTAGGAACAATGGAAATTAAGAGCAGCATATATTTATTGGCCGAAAGAAAGCTATCTGAGAGAGAGAGACAGAGGGGGACCCAAGCGGGTTTCAGAAGAATCAGCACTTTTAAGGGACTTTTATAGAGTAAAACAAAGAGGTGAGGCAGGTCTAAGGTGGAAAACATGGGAACTCACTAAGTGGGCATGAGGTGAGACAAAACTATGGTCAACCAATAAGATTAGAAGCACAATTGCTCAGGTAAAATTGATGAAACCCGGGACCAAATGGGGAAGTGAGTCACAGAGCAAACTGGCATGAAGATAAAACAGAGGGGGTTGAGTTAGTGACTCTTCCTGAATTCCTCAAGGTGATGGTGGCCTATTTAGAATATCAACCTCTTCCGTCTATCCTTAGGGGGGTATGCATTTGTCTGATTTTTTTGCCTTGAGGTTTGGCCCACAGCAGGAGTGTCCATCTCACAATGGCACAGCATTTTGGCTTCCATACTGGCTTTTTGTTTTGAGGGCCCCACCCTGTCTGACAGCGTATAATATTTTTATCTAACTCAGCTGCCTACTACAACGGTAACTGATCAAGGAGTTACTTCCTAAATGGTACGTGCCTCTAAGGATTCATTTTTTCTCAGAAAATTTTGGCACAGTGATTGAGATTGTAATTTGTCAGAGGGATGATGGGAAAAATCTATATATTCATTCCCTATACTTGCCTAGAGGGCTCCTTTGGGATATAATAATTTTGATTCTCATAAAATTCCTTTATCTCAAGGAGAGACAAGCAATTCTGGCCATTTGTCCTAGACCCTGGCTCTAGAGGATTACTTTTTTTCTTAGTCCAAAGAATGCAGAGGAGAAGAGATACATGAATGCTTCCTAAGCCAATGACCGCCTTCTCAGAAGCACCCTCCCAAGGGCAGTCTGCACATCAGGGTTCCTGAGGCTGTAGATGATAGGGTTCAGCATGGGATTTATAACAGTGTTAAAAATTCCAACAGCTTTATCCTTATCGGAAAGTTTGACTGAACCTAGTCGCATGTAGTTAAAGATACCTGAACCATAGAATATAGCAACTACTGTGAGGTGGGAACCACATGTGGAGAAGGCTTTCTTCTTGCCCTCTGCAGAGTGTATTCGAAAGATTGCAGCTGCCACATGGGCATATGAGGTAATAATAAGAGCCACGGGGGTACCTGCCATTATGAAACCCACAGCAAAGAGCAGCAGCTCATTGAGTTGGGTGCTGGAGCAGGAGAGTTGGAACAACTGTGGGAGGTCACAGTAGAAGTGATTGATCACATTGGGGCCACAGAAGTTGAGTGTGGATATGGCCACGGTATGGGTCAGTGCATTGGTGAAGGCACACACCCAGGACACGGCCACCAATATCCCCTGGACTGTTTGGTTCATGCAGGTGCTGTAGGTGAGGGGCCGGCAGATGGCCAGGAATCGATCATAGGCCATGGCTGTCAACAGGAAGCAGTCCACTCCAACTAGCAAATGGAAGAAGAAGAGCTGTGTGAGACAGGCACCATATGGAACTGCATGCTTGTGGAACACAAGACGACTCAACATGGAGGGAATGGTGACACTAATACACCCAATGTCCAATACCGAGAGGTTCCCCAGGAAGAAGTACATGGGGGTGTGGAGTTTGGGCTCCACCAAGATGGCGGCCAGGATGCTGAGGTTGCCCCCAACTGTCACCATATAGGCAAAAAGAAAAAGTACAAAAATAATTGGCCATAGTTCTGGTGTTTCCACTAATCCTAGCAGGATGAATTCAGTAATGGCTGTTCCATTGGCTCTAGATTTTGGCTGCATGAGTTCCTATGAAGAAACAGTAAGAGAGGAAAAAATTGGCACTCTCAATTAGTGTATTTATTAGAAAAGAATAAACAGACCTTTTTCCATATGTCCAATCCTCTGCTAAGTTTGCTTTTGCCAACTAAGTAGCTTTCTACTCCCTAAGTCACACTGTACATCTCACTTGTTACATTTATCGCAATACCTTTGCTTCATTCTCAAGTGCAAGAACAGGCAACATTATAAGATCAATTTTAATTTAAAATTGGGAATGTAGTTCAGTGGTAAGATACAAGTAAAAATAAAATAATATAAAGTAAAATAAAGGCTATGAGATAAAAGAACATCTTGTAATCGTAGGGTTCACAGTTACAGTAATTGTGAAAATGAATGTCCTAAATGTATAGCATTGATATATATGTGAAAAGTACAGAAGTTCGAGAAGAAATAGCAATAAATAGGAAAACAATAAGTGAGTTTTAGTTATTTTCAATTCAAAATTACAACTATCAAAAAATATAATTATGTAAAGGAGGATTAAATGATATGACCTCCTTTTCTAAGTACCCCTGAAACCTTTCTCTTACCAAAGTAAAGAATTTTAAAGTCATAGAAGTGCATATAAAAACCAGAAATTCAACCATTTTCAAAAGAAAGAACAATATGCATGCTACAACCTGATTGCAACACACTTGAAAGAAAAATGTATTATTTAATAAAAGTTTTTAGACCTTTCAAGGTCAGTAAAGACTCAGGACATAGGAGAACCTGTACTGTAGCATCATGTAACTCTGTTGTGCCCCAAATTTTCTGATCAAGGAGATTATGGAGGCACAGAGGAATGCAATCAATGATGTATAATGTGCCTAAGGAGAGTCACATAGACAGAAAACTTTCTCACAGGCTTTCACAAAGAGCAAATTGGTCAAGCAATGGCCATGACTCATCTACATGGCTGACACTGACAAAGGATCTACAGAGTGAGGTACAGGGTTACAGGATAAACCCTGAGGGGACTTGACTGACCTTATCAGATACAAAAGTTACATTTCTTATTATATAAGTCTTGTTTTATCTTGGTCTTAACCATCCAGCAGAAAAGTATAAAAACGAGGTAAATAAAGTAAAGCCATAATAATATACTGAGCTGAAAATGGCTCTAGTAAACAACTTCTGTGGACAACCCACTACTATAGTGGACTGCTGGACTGTGTAGGAGTGTTTCACTGAATTCAAGCACCTATAATAATTGAATGCCAATAGAATACCCATCTCTGACAGAACTAAACAAAAGAAAAAGGGGACACAATGGAAGGACCATTCTGTATTTGTACAGAATACAGAACAGTTAGGGTAAATATGTAGCTATTTTTGCATAATTCTATGAGAAGAAACATTTGCAGTAATAATATTTGGAAAGGATATCCTGTTTGCTTCTTGTACTATGGATAATTGTTATACCCTGACAATGATGACTCCATCTCACCTTCACCCAGTTCCAAGAAGTACTAAAAAGGACAAAAACATGTTTTACCCAAGGCTACTGATCCAAGAATTGGCTAACTACAATGCCTTTGTTGAGTTAACATACTATGACTTTATGTCCTGCTCTGCCCTTACATTGTCTAAATTAGGAAACTTTTTGTATAGCTTTCCCCAGGTGTGCTCCAGCCAACCCTGTTAAAGGTCATAACCACAATAACCTTTGCTATTGGCTTCTGTAATTGGCTTGCTTATTGAGTAATCTTGCAGTTCTTGGGCTTGAATTGCTGTGCCTCCCCTTACTTGGGGCTCCTCTCTGTCTCTTGGACTCGCTAGGTACCAGCTAAAATAAAGCACTTCAAAGTTTTGGACTTGTCCCGTTGTCATTTGATTTTTGAGTTACAACAATAATTACTAGGAAGATAACAATGTAAAAAGTATTAATTATTGAAACTGTACTATAAATCAGTTTTTTAAAAAAGATAGGTATACAGCTACATTCTCTTAATTCAATGAATAGAGGGATCTGCTCTAATAGTGTTGTAAACAGAACATTATGTATGCACCTTGTACAACAAATAACCACTAAGAAAACCATATACAATGTATTAATTATTGAATCTGTTCTACTAATTTAATTTGAAACTGTCTCATTGCTACTTGTTCTTCAATAAAATTATGGAAAAAAGTTTTTAGGAAATGGATCAAATAGAGAATGAAAACTTCAGCTATTTGGGGAAGAGGAAAAAATGAAATGATGAAATTAATCCACATAAGAACATTTAGTTTAAATCAATGTCCAGAAGAACATTCACAGCTTTAAATAAGTATGGCATATTAAAACAAAAATATTCAATAACAAAATCAAGAAATGAGAAAAGAAATTATCAAGAAGTAAGAAATTAAAATGATAAATGTAAAACTTGATTAGAAAAAGAAATACAGAGCTAATAAACAAGTTCAAAAACTCTTTTTGAGTAGGGGAAGGAGAAAATAAAATTGTTAAATTTTAAATAAACAATCAAAAAAAGAAAAAAATGTGTCTTAACAGTAAGTTATATAGGAAAACCTTCCATTACATTAAAATACAAAAGTCTACTTATAAGTCCACTTTGCCCTGGTCTATGTGAAAACATTTTTTTAATTGGAAAAATTGGGTAAAATTTGCTAAAAATGCACTTTATAAAGATTTGCTTCTGATAAAATGAAAAATTGAAACTAGATAATTACTATTGAAAAAATAGAGAAATTTGCTTAAAGAGCTACTGCATTTTATTACTCTACTATGATTGTAATCCACCCCTCCTGAAGGACAAATTAGACTTCTATAGGTAAATGGTTGCAACCAGAGACCTTACTCATAACTGAAATAAACCAGATGGACATGTTAATGCAGATTTTAGAAATGTTATTTAGTACCATCTCCAGGAAGGCGGGGCACGAGACACTTATCAACCTCCATATTGTAATGAACTAGCTCAATATAAGTGGAAGCCATAAATCTCTTCCTATACAATCCCCAATATCCTTGATATCAACAATTTCCTTGAAGCATTCTCTGACAATGCAGCTAAGAATTATTGGAAGACTTCTGGGCTAGGCATCAAGTACTGTTCTAAATGCTTTCATTAGCTGTATGTGCTGATTTACTCCTCTCAGCATCTCTGTGAAACGAGTACAAATTGTTTTTCTTCATTTTTTTTTTTATATATTTGGTACAGGGTCTCACTACAGAGCTCGGACTCACAGTGATCCTCCTGTTTTCAGCCTCTCCAGCGCTGGGATTATAGGTGTGTACCATGCTTGGACTCACTTGCAAGCTCAGCATACCCAGGGATGAGGGCAGCACAACGCTGAGTACAAGTTTTTAATTTCTACTTGACAGAAACAAAAACATGAGCACACAAAGCAGGAGCCATAGGCAGGATTTTTATTCAGTCATTCTGTCTTCAGAGACCCTGCCCTTGATCCCCCTATGTACTGCCACTTTGAGTAACCCAATTTGTCTCATAAGGCCTTGTCCCCATCTTTTAATTCTACCTGTATCTATTTATGACCCACTCTAAGACTCAAAGACCCACCTCATAGTCTTTATAGCTCTTCCCTTGTAGATTCAGTGTCTTACCTCACAGGCTGCAATTGCTCAGATTCAAATGAATGGGGCCAGGGAGATGGCTCAGTGGAATAAGCACTTCCCTGGCAAGTGCAAGGGCCTGAGTTCAAATGAGTGCTGTGGGTGAGTCACGGACAGTCATTTGCTTCCCTCTGACATCTTTCTTCATTTTAACCAAGTTATCAGAGTACAATAGCTGTGATTTCCTCTATCACATCTTTATTTATGTTATATTTTCTGTATAATGTTCTTCTTCTGTTGGGATATTTTTACAGCTAATTTCTCTTAATTCAATGAGAAGAAAGATTTGTACTAATAGTGTTTGTATAAGGTTCTTTAATATCGCATGGTCAAAATCTTCACGACTCAGCTCATAAAGCTGACTCTCAGATCTGACTGTACCCATTTTAAAGTGACTTTTGTGTCTTCAACATTCCAAAATACACTTTATATTTTATTCTACATGGCACTTACCTGCTAGCATAATCCTTTAGCTATTTAGCCTAGTTATTCCAATTTCAGGACTACATTCACATCTGATGCATCTTTAGGAAATGTATACACCAGGCCCTTTTCTTTATGTACCATTTTATAAATGAATGAATGGCTGCCCTGGTGGACAAATAGGATTTCTGACAAAGAGGTATCACTATGACTAATAGTAATTAGGAAAAAAATATTTTGGACAAGTTGGAATTTGTGTTAGAGGATTGGTGTGCTTTGAGAAAGGAGTTGAGCAAAAGGCACAAGGGTACTGCTGAAGGGGTGACTTATCTCTTTGTCTAGATGAGTCATGTAGCAACCCACATCTGGAATCAGCTTCGTACATCACAAATTTTTTTTGTGATTAGAAGAAATAGTCTTTAAAATTATGGGCAGAAGGGCAGTTATTCTCTAGTCCTCAATCAACAGGAAAAAAACGGGGTAGGCAAGATCTCTGTACTGTGCACTCTATACTCTACTCAGTCTGTCTGAAATGATAGGATCACAAAGATGCTCACTGATGAGACCCTTCTACAGTACCACTCTTGAGGACCCCCTGCCCCAGTTCCAGGCTCCTTCATTGTGCTGCAACCGATACCCCTCTTCCCTAGCTCTGAGGTTCTCATGGGTCCTTCATGCACCAAGGTTGGTACTGAGGGCCCCGCCAGGCTGCTCTATGAGGGTTAGGGTATAGGCAGGGAAACTGAGCACCGCATCTCCTGCCATAACTCCTAACAGGATCTGGAAACAAATCAAGAGGATGGGATTTAAAAGTTGCCTGGAGAAGGAGCTTCAGTGAGTGATAGCCTCAGCTGTTTTACCTGTTTGATGTCATCCTGAGCAGGCCTCTTTAGTTTTGCTACTGAAGCTTTGATTCTGACATCAGTAGAACAAGGAACTCTGACTCACTGAGAAATAGCTAGTGTCTCTTTCCTGTAGCATGGGAGTGGGGGAGGGCTACAGAAGAACTCACCTTGTGGTGGCTCAGAGGCCAGTGAAGTTTCCTGGTCTGGGATGTGAAGCAGCAAGAAACTGCATAACTCAGTCAGGGGCTTTGAAGGCAATATGTGGCTGAATATATGCAACTGAAATAAAGTGGGTCTGAGGCTCTACCTGTCATGTAGCTTTTTCCATCATAGTATCAGCCTCCTGGGACCTCAAAATTAGTCCTATGGAGGAGGAGGTGGCTGAGTGGAAGGCCAAAGACAGGTCAATAATACAAGCCCTAATAAATATTGTAATGATGAAGCAGTGGGGTGTTGGACCTTGGAGTATTTAGAATTTCTCCAGTGTCTCATCTCCACCCATGCCATGGTAGTCTATGGGGATAGTGAAGTGAGACACTACAAAGTCTCAGTTTGGGGACCTGGAGAAGCTCTCTGCTTTCTCAGAGGCACCCGAGGGAACTAGAGGTGGAGCTAGACTGACTCTGAATTCTGAAATTGATATTGCTTCCCCCAATGCCTGCTTCAAACAGGATCTGAAACAGACTAACTCCTAAACCTAAGGAGGAGAAGGAAGCCTGACTTAGACCAGAGGATGAGGGTGAAATCCAGGGAAGGAGACAAAGACAGAGGCAGCCCTTTCCAACTTCAAAACATTAGTGAGTCCTCAAGAAGAAAGTTCCCCCCCAAGGGCATTGTTAGTGAGGATGAGAGGGACTTGATCTCAGGGGTCTCATAATAACCCTGGAGAGGATGAAGAACCATTGTGCTGTGCTAGAAGCTGGGTGGGAGAGGGAGAAGGGCTTTAAAATTGCTCACTATCATGATTTTCACGCTCAGAAATTTAGAGTCTATTGATAGAAATGAGGAAAGGCAGAAAATTGTCTCCCCCAGTATGGAGTACAACCCTCAGACTCTCATGCCTTCTTCAGACAGTTAGCTGTCCACCCAGCCTGAGGTCACAATATACTCTGCGCTAGAAAACAGCTGGGCTTTGTAGATGGGAAGGCCTGGCTTTCATTTATTAGCCGCTGCTAAAATTCTTTGGGCCTCAGTTTCTTTAAGGTGTGTGCAATATTCTCTCTTACGGTTGCCTGGAGAATTAAATGGAGTAACAGAATTTTTGGTAGGGGCCACCTGTCTGTAACACACTTTACTTAATAATGCTTAGCTTTTATTTTATGTTTGCTAGGGGCATGGCACTATGAGCTTTATAGACATTAAACCCCAATCAACCCTTTTGCCAATTCTCTGAGGTAGGTACCTATATTATCCCCATTGTACAAATCAATAACTTGAGGTTCAAAGTAACTCAGTAGTTAGTCTAAGGCCACACAGGAATTTCAGGAGGAGGTGCTCAAGCCTGTGTCTGTCTGGTTACAAGTACCTAACCTCAATAACTGCCATGTGACTTACTCCCCTCTTGCTTCCCTTAGCCCCCTTTACCCCAATAGTGTACTTTTAGTTTCTGCTCACGATGGCCATTGGTCTTGTATTCCAAGACCTATGTTTCAAGGATAATTTTGTCTTTCAACAAGAGGAATCGTGTTCCATCACTGTTAGCCCAGCCCATTGCTTTAAATTTGCCTGCCAGCTACCACCTCCAGCTCAACTCTTGTTTTTCTTTTCTTTTCTTTTTTAAATTTTCTTAACAAGAGTACAAATTAGAATTAAGACAGAAAAAAAGACAGGCAATATAGATTTTCATTGAACAATGTAATATGAATTTCATAGTATTTGTTGTAATATATAGCGTCGTCTTCCAACCAGTTATTCTTATTACCAGATATATGCATGTATAATTTGAAAAGAAAGGGAAAAAAAGAAAGAAATGTACAAGAAATTAAGAAGACAAAATGGAGAAACAATGGAAAAAGGAGGCAAAGCAAATTAACCATTAATTGCTCCTTTCCATAGATCAGCAGAAAATCACGGTACTGTTGTCCAAATCATCCTGTTTACACACTAGGTAAATCTCTTTTCCCCACTCCCTCTCCTGTCCTTCTCAACTCAGTAACTCTTTCCCTTTGAATAAGTTCAAACCCTTTTCTCAGTCTCTATGGTACCCTTCAGTTCCATTTTTATCTTTTAAGTTCTCACACTAAGGAGACAATACAATGTTTGCACATGTGGGGTTGATTTCGTTCACTTGAATATGTTCTCTACTTACATCCATATACTGACAAAAAACTCAAATATATCCTGTTTTAAAGCTGAATAATACTCCGTTGTGTAAAAATATCACATCTTCCTTGTCCATTCTTCAGTTGATGGGCACCTGGATTGTTTCTAGGATTTAGCTATGATACATTATGTTGTTGTAAACATGGATGTACATATTGCTGTAGTATGAGGTTTTCAATTCTTCTGGAAAAATAGCCATGAAGGGAGTAGCTGGCTTGAATGGGATCTCTGATCCTAGCATTTTAAAGAATCTCTACACTGATTTCCACAGTGGTTAGACCAGTCAGCACTCCCACCAACAGCGTAGAGGTCTTTTTTTCCAAAGCCTCTCCAGCACTTATTACAGGCTGACTTCTTGATGTTAGCCATTATTTCTGGGATGAGATGGAATCTCAGTGTTGTTTTAATTTGCATTTCTCAAATGACCAATGATGTTGAATGTTTTTTCATATATTTATTTGCTGTTTGTATCTCTTCATTCGAGAAGTGTATATTCATCTTAGATGCCCATTTTTGGACTGCGTCTCTTAATTATGGAGGCCTGATTTGTAAAAAATTCTTTGTATGCTTTAGATAGAAGACCTTTGTCTGAGGGACAGTCAGCTGTAGTTTTTTCCCAGTTGGTTTTCTTTTCCCTCTGTTGGAAAAAAGATAGGATCCCAGTTATTGATTCTTTGAAATTTCCATGCAATTTGCTTTTTGTTCAGGAACTCTTTGTCTACCCTTATGTCTTTAAGACACTACACTTCTCTCCAGAAGATTTAGTGCTTCTGTTTTAATATTTATTTATTTATTTTGCAGTACCAGGGATTGAACTCAGGACGCTGAACTTGCCAGGCAAGCGCTTACTCCACTGAGTTATCATCCCAGCCCCCAACTGTTTTAATATTTAAATCTTTGATGCCTTTTGACTGTGGCTTTGGGCAGAAAGATCGGAATGGGTCTAATTTTACCTTCAGCATATAAAAAGCCAGTTTTTCCAGGACCATTTATTAAAGAGGCTACCTTTCTTCCAGTGTTTGGCTCCTTCGTCAAGGATAAGGTGGCTGAGTGTATTTGTAGTTGTGTCTGCATCTTCTAATCCACTTCATTGATCCTCAGGCCTGTCCCTATGCCAGTACCCTGCTGATTTTATCACAGTAGCTTTATAGTATATTATCAGGTCAGGGATTGTGGTACCTCCTGCCTTTCCTTTGTTTCCCAGATTATTTTTGATATTCTGGGTCTCTTCTGGTTCCAGATGAATTTGAGGAATGTTTTGTCTAGCTCTGCATGGTATGCTACTAGTATGTTAAGTAATATTGCATTGTATATGTATAGCAATTTTGGGAGTATGGCCATTTTTAACAATGTTGGTTCTTCCTATCCAGGAGCATGGAATATTTTTCTATTTTCTCAAATCCTCTTTCATCTCTTTTCTCAGGGTATCATAATTTTCACTGTATAAGTCTTTTATGTCCTTTCTGAGATTTATTCTTAAGCATTTCATTTTTTTGGGCATTGTTGTGCAAGGCCTGGTTTCCCTAAGTTTTCTCTCAGTGTGTTCATTCTTTGTGTACAAAAATGCTATTAATTTTTGGGTGTTGTCTTTGTATCCTGCTACACTGCTGAATTTGGTGATGAAGTCTTCCAGTCTCTGTGGAGTTTTTGGGGTCCTCTGTATGGAGAATCATGTCATCTGCAAATAATGATAATCTCACCTATTTTTTAATCCTTACTCCTTTTAATTCTCTCTCTTGTCTAATTACTCTGGATAATGTTTCCAGAACTATTCAACTCTTATTTTTCTGTCATATCTGTTATTGCTTCTGCCAAGAACACAACCCTGCCTGTGGGGAAAGCTAACATAAAAATATAAAACTTCCAATTGGCAGAAGGTATAAAAAAACAAAGATGAACGAAAAATAGGAAATTGGAAGACTGTGGAATTATTTACAAAATATACAGCACAGGATTAAACTGTACAGTGCATAAAAATTATTGTTAATCAGTGAAAAACCAACATTACAGTAGAAAGAGAGAAAAGGATGTGAAAAGATAAGTACAGATAAAGAAATACAAGGGAAATGTATTAGTCCTCGCAGGCTGCCATAACCAAGTACTGTACTCTGGGTTAAACAACAGAAGCATATTTTCTTACAATTCTGGAGGCTGGAGGGGCCGGAGAGATGGATCAGTGGAATAAGCGCTTCCCTGGCAGGCGTAGGGGCCTGAGTTCAATCCCCGGTTCCGAAAAAAAAAAAAAAAAAAAAAAAAAAAAAGAAAATTCTAGAGGCTGGAATTTCAAGAGCACTATTCCCAGACAGTCAGGCTCTAGTCACTGTTCTCCTGGCTTGCAGGGAGATGCCTCTTCAGCCCATCTTCAAGTAGCATGAAGGAAAGAGGACAGGGAAGAAAGAAGAGAGAGAAAAGAGACAAGGAGGAGAAGCAGAAGCAAAAGATGGAGGGGAAAGAGGACGAGGAGAAAGAAAAGAAGATGAAAGAAGAATGAAGAAAGAAGAAAGAAGAATAGGGCAGATGAGGGGTTAGGAGAGTGAGGGGGGAGGATAGAGAAGGAAGGAGAGGGGAGGATGAGGGAAGAGAAAAGACAAGGGGAAAACAAAGGGAGCGATCCAAGACTGGATCTCTAAACAAATTAACTGGAAATGAAGGCTTCCACACATGAAATTTGAGAGAAATACCATTCGGCCTGTGTCATGGATAATATTTGAAAATATATTCAGGGGCTAGGGAGATGGCTCAGTGGAATAAGTGCTTCCCTAGCAAATGAAAGGGTCTGAGTTCAATCCCTGGTTCCAACAAAAAAAAAAAAAAAAAAAAGAAAATATATTCAGCTTTGTGAATGTAAAAATGCATGTAAAATATAATATTAATTTTCAACCATTATATTGTTCAACACTAGAAAAACTTATTCATAACATCCGCTATTATCAGATGTTTGGAGAACAAGCAGTTTTATTCACCACTGGAATAATAAAATGTACAAAATTTTTGGAGAGGAAAAAGAATATACCTAAATCTAAATTTTTATTTCATTCAACATGGGATTTTATTATTCAGAACTTATGGAAATGCCTACAGAAAAATAATACACTTATAAAGAATAGTCTTTGTATTACTGATTGTAAACATAGTAAATATAAAAACAATATGAACTGTATTAAAAGGTATATGGTTAAATAAATTATAATTTAGTCAAAAATTAACACTAGAAAACAATGCTAGGAGAAGTTTGTAGATATTTAACAAGTAAAAGAATCCCTACTGTATACTGCACAAACAAAAAATGACATAACACCCTTATTTGATATGAAAGATACAATAACTTGTTTATACTCATAGAAAAATATAGAAGCAAGCTTATATAAATCTGTGTATATATTTATAAAAAGCTAGAAGAGTAAGCACCAAACTATAAGTAGTAGTTACTTTGGAAGAATTAAATTATAAAGACAGTGTTGACTTTAATTTTCTACTGATTAAATTTGGTTTTTTTAAAAATACATTTTCTAATGAAAAAATTAAAAGTCAATGAATAATTATACTTTAGAAATGAGAAATGTACATTCACCAATACTTGTTAAGTATTCTAGACTCTCGCAGTGTCAGCAGGGTACTGGAAACCAGTGGTCCAAGTCCTATTTCACAAGTTATGAATCATTTTGTGGGACTCAGTGTGAGAGCAGGTGGTGGAGATGCTTTCCAGACAGGTCTGATGCCAGGGTGGGCTACTTCTTTGCACTAGGCTATGACTTTTCATTTCCCAGTTTATAGATAATCTAAGCAAAAAAAATCCCAATGAGTGGTCCTTCCTGCAGAACTCTGACCCTTGCAGGATACAGAACATCTTGAGTTTCACCTCAATCCAGACTGGGAAGAGTTCCTAGGATCAAATGGCTTGCCAAAGGCATTGTTCTACAGGATGGGTATGCCTACTATTAAGTAGAATCTCTTTGGGAAGCAAGAGAATTACTTTCTAAGCAAAGTCATCTTGCTCAAAGATCTGAGAGAGACAGGCACTGCTGCTGTTTGGTTTGGGTTGTCCTGAGACAACCTTCACATCATAATTCGCTTTCCTGTGAGCACTCTCCGCAGGGCGCCCTGCACATCAGGGTTCCTCAGACTGTAGATGAGTGGGTTCAGCATGGGGCTGATGACAGTATTGAGGATGCCAATGCCTTTGTCCTTGTCTGAAGCCTCCACTGAGCCCAGCCTCATGTAGCTGAAGACACCGGTCCCATAGAAGATGCCCACCACAGTGAGGTGGGAGCCACACGTGGAGAAGGCCTTCTTTCTGCCTTCAGCAGAGCGGATCCTCAGGACCGCTACTGCCACGTGGATGTAGGAGGTGACAATGAGAATCACAGGTGCACCAGCCATGAGGATCCCTAGACCAAAAAGCAATAGTTCATTGAGTTGGGTGCTGGAGCAGGAGAGTTGGAACAACTGTGGGAGGTCACAGTAGAAGTGATTGATCACATTGGGGCCACAGAAGTTGAGTGTGGATATGGCCACGGTATGGGTCAGTGCATTGGTGAAGGCACACACCCAGGACATGGCTACCAATATCCCCTGGACTGTTTGGTTCATGCAGGTGCTGTAGGTGAGGGGCCGGCAGATGGCCAGGAATCGATCATAGGCCATGGCTGTCAACAGGAAGCAGTCTACACCAGCTAACTGATGAAAGAAGAAGAGCTGTGTGAAGCAGGCTCCATATGGAACTGTATGTTTGTGGGATAGAAGTTGATTCAGCATTGGAGGAACAGTGACACTGATGCACCCAATGTCCAGCACTGAGAGGTTCCCCAGGAAGAAGTACATAGGGGTGTGGAGTTTTGGTTCCGCCAAGATGGCTGCCAGGATGCTGAGGTTTCCCCCGACTGTGATCAGATATGCAAAGAAGAAGAGCACAAAGACAGCTGGTCGAAGCCTTGATGCCTCCACCAAGCCCAGTAGAATAAACTCAGTAATAGCTGTTCCATTGGCCCCCAGTTCTGGCCCCATAAGTCCCTGTAAGAAGACAGAGTTGAAGGGATCAATCTCCAGTGCTTAATTATTCAGTAAAAGTGTAGAGATCTACTTTCACATGCCAAACCCCAGGATAAGTCTCCATGTTTCCCAGTAGGTATTTTCTCACTTCTCTGGCCACACCTCACTTATTAACCTTCTCTTTACCTCCTCCTTGGTACCCTCACCTAATTTGTCTGTGTGTTGTCCAGTCCTTCCACTATCTTTGAATTCCTTCTCATGAAAGGCATTTACTTTTTTGTTTTTCTATTTTATTCCCTAGAATCAATAAATGAGAGGTATTCTCAGTAAAAACCTGTATGAGGAGTGTGTTAGTTGATGAATTGTGTCAACTCGGCTGAATCAGCTCCAGCAGTTCTCAGAGTGGGGGCTTAGCCCTGTCAGGTGGACAGGGCCCAGTAATTGAGGAAGGCTTCCTGGTGCCCTGCCCCACTTCCATGGAAAAGTTCCACTCTTCAGAGGAGCAATGATCTTCGTGATGGAGCGCTGGTCTTCGCAATCAAGTCAGCATAGAAGGAAAAGAGAGGCTTGATGGACGCAGCTGCTACTCCTCCTCTGCTCTTCATTGTTTTCTGCCACATGAACTGCTGTCATTTGTACTGAAGCCAGCGGAATATGGACTGAACCGTCCAGTAAGTGTGAGCTAAGTAAGCCTTTCCTTCCTTCATCTTCAGTGTCGGGTATTTGTCCCAGCTATGAGTACAAAAGTAACTAAGACAAGGAGATTTGGAGATAAAATAATACTCAAAGTAGAAATGAATAGTCATGAAGAAAGTAACATAGGAATCGATCATAGATCCATACAAGCCTGTGATAAAGAAAATAAAATAAAATTGCAAAATCTGTCAAGTCTAGTGAATGCAAAAATACAGATATGCAAAATTATGAATCAAAAATCCAGATACTCACAGACTAAAAATAAATTTGCATAATCATACTATCTAATTTTGTTTGAGCTTCCACCCTATATAGCCAAGGAACTACAGCTAGAAAAAGGAAAAAAAATTGTGAAAAATGTATATCCATGTTTAGGATTCAAGTTTATTCCTCTTATATAGAATTTATGTATTTATTTGTTTGTTTGTTTATTTATTTATTTTTGTGGCTAGCTCAGCCCTCTCTGGGGGCAGGCCTGGTGTAGCATGTGGTACTGGGAATCTAACCGTAGTCCCTGCACTTGCCTAAGCTTGCCTAAGCAGGCGCTTTAGACCGCCGAGCTATCTCACAGCTCCTATAAAAATTATTTTAAACATGTTAATGTAGAATTTCCATAGAAACATTCCTTATGTTGGAAAAATGAAAAATTTCCCATTCACTCTTAAAATTGGAAAATTTTGAAAATACAATATAACAATGATTTTAAAAGTGAATCATTGTTTACAACCCTTGTTCAGTAAGATGAATACAAAAATCCTATATACAATAAAGAAAACTTGCCACAATCAAAAAGATACGTAGATAAGTGAGGATGATTTGGATTCCTAGACATATTAATTGGATTTAAAAGAAAAAATTCTCTTAAAGGCAATTCATAAATGCCTACATAAAATAAAGAATGACAACAATACAACTTGTGGGTACAGAGAATGGAAGTAAGTTTCTGTAACAGGACATGCCTACTGAAAGCCTATGGCCTTCACAATGGCAAAGTAGTACTGATATTCTATTAAAAGCAAGAGGAACGACAGCAATGGCCTTCATTATGTTAAGCATTTTTCATTGTTGTGAAAGTGTGATGTAAGAGATAGAAGATGCTTGACCATTAGATCTCCAAGCAAGTAGGAGACCTTTTTCAAATGGATGGAGTGGGTAGGAGATGGAGGGAAAAGGAAACAGAGGGAGGGGAAGCAAAAAATTGAAGGGAAAAAATGAGGAAAATGGAGCATTTGCAAATGGGAATAAGACCAAGAGTTGGAAGGAGTAGGAAGAAAGGGGAAGGGTGGTGGGGCTAAGAGAGAGAGAGAAAATAAGATGTGTTATATATGTGTACCAGTTCCTCACAATAACTGTAATCATTATGTACTGCAAATATGTACTAATAAAATAAAAAATATTAACAAGGAAAAAGAAAAAAAGAACAATTTAGAAACAATAAATTGTATAAAAGGAGGAGGAAAAAAACTTAGGAAACTAGAATTAATAGGAAATTAGCAAGGTAGCTAAAACGTAATTATACACAGGTCAGAAAATTTCTTAGCAAAAAAGTAATCATATATAAAAATCTAAAAGTCTCAATTCATAACAAATGATATCTTTTGATATAAGATTAAAAGCCAGCAGGAAGTGAATTAAACCCTAACCACATAAGCAGGTACACCTACAAAAATAGCAGGAAGAAAAGTTTCTCAGTTCCACCAACTAGTGGGAGCATGGGAGATAGCTTTTCTTTTCTTTTTCTTTCAAAAGTGCTCTGATGAACTGGCTTACTTTTATAGTACAATATGTGTACGATGGCTTTGCAAGATTACAGAAGTCCTTAACAGCCAAGGGAATGGCTCAGTGGCTGTCTCCTTGTGTCTCCAACAGGTTTAGGGTGTTATTTCATAGCGTGTTACTAAAGATTTAGAATGCTATATGAATTTGCCTCAGTGCTCTATGAAGTTATGTCGATTCTCTCTATTATGTCCTCTTTATAGAAAATATATTAAAATAACTGAATTACTAGTTTCTACCCAAATTAATCTATGATGTAACCATCTGTGGAAGCTAAAAGTTCATTGTATTCCTTGTGTGCACGCTTTAGCAAAAGATAGATTGACAGAATATGTACCCTCTGCTGAGTAAACAAATTCCTTTTTTTTTTTTTTTGACTTTTTTCTTTTTGATGCATCTTTTAAAGATACAGTCAACATAATATTACTGGTACTTAGAAGTATTTAAATTGTTTTAAGAATATAATAGAAACCAGCACAGATAACAAATATTAGAAGTTATGTTGTCTAGAAATGTATATACCATGAGCCAGGAATAATAAAGGTAGATTCCAAATTGTTATAAACTTATTTTAAATCTAAGACACAGCTCTTCACCAGTAATGTAGACCCTGAGTCACTCTCAGGAACCTGCATCTAGGGTAACATGGGTGCAATATTCAAAACTATAATCTGCTGTGCCAGTTTAGTGCCTGTTGAATAATTTTACCATTATCTCACCCACAAAATTAGCCTTACCAGCGTATATAACTGTACACTCAACAACTCTATATTTAGTATACTATGTAACTAGTAGCATTAATGCTATCCAAAGACCAAATTGTTTTAGGTGTTGATTAATATCTACTCTCTCCATTGTTGAGTTGAATATCAGGCTTAGAATGAACACTATATGTACTTAAAAAAGTCAGATGTTATATTTTTTTTCAAGTTGTGCTGTTTATGGGCCAACTCACTATACCCTTGTTAATGCTTAAATGACTGAGTTATCAGAGATAGAATTTGCATGGAGACACCTGTAATTTATCCACTAGTCTGACCAGCTCAAGATGACTGCTTCTAACTAAATCCCTGAGAGTCACTTCCTGATACTTAGAGGGCATTGGAAAATCTGTCAAACATGTGTAGAAGAACAAAACTAGATCCCTACCTCTCAGGAGAGATCAAATTAGAATGAATCACACTTAAAATGAATGCAAGATCTGAAAGTATAATTATTAAAAAAGTCATACAGGAAATACTTCAAGACATTGGTACAGGCAACGAGGTTTTGCCTAAAGTCCAAGCAACAGAAGCAAAAATAGACAAATGAGATTATACTAAAGGAATTTTTCACAGAAAAAGAAACTATCGACAACACTAAGAGACAAACCAGCAAAATGAAAGAAAATATTTGCACACTTTCCTTCTGACAGGGGATGAATAGCTGAAATATTTAAAGTCAAACAGAAGAAAACAACAAAAACCAGCCAAACAAAATCAAAACAAAACAAGGCCCCAAAGGCAAAACAAAGTAATACAGTACAACAACAAAAATGAAGTTATGATTTAAAAAGGGGCAAATGTTTTGAATAGTTCTCAAATGAAGACATACACATGGTCAACAAACATATGAAATAAACATTCATATATTCACATGAGCTCAAATCCCTCTTACATTGCCATAGAAAAGATGTAGAAGGCTGTCAATGTGTACTTGTTCATGTCATGTAAACAAAACATTACACTAGGCAAACTAAATTGATTCTTTAATGTTTTCTTTCAGAGAGTTGGAAATGGGAGATGCTAACCTATTAGTTCCTTGGAGTCTTTAGGAGAAACCCCAGTGTAGAGGTTAAGGTCCTTGAGTTCGAGATGTGTTCTGTTGACAGCTGCTGAGACACTATGAAGTGAGGCAGTGGGACTAACTCAATTGAGAAGCTATTATTAGTGCATATGTAATTTTTTTATTATTATTTAGTACAGGGTCTCATTACATAGATCAGACTAATAGTAATCCTGTTTTCAGCCTCCCAAGTGCTGGGATTACAGGCATGTGTCACACACCCAGTCTCAATTGCCATCTCAGTGCACCCCAAAGGCGGGGTCAGCATGGCATGCCAGGTACCATACCCACCCCTGCGCTCTACCTAAGCAGGTGCTTTAGTCTGCTAAGCTATCTGGCCAGCCTTTGTAACTGTACATTCTTGAAGGCATAAGTAGCAGAAAGCAACCTTAATAATGACATACAATCACAAACATTCTATTCTTTTTAGCAGGATAAATGTTGACTATTAATATTTTTCTGTTTTATACACACGTTAGCAATGTCACCAACAAAAAGGTTCCCATAAAAAATTCCACATTCTTTTGCAGTTCTCCCTGGAGCTGCTCTGGATGCGTTCAGATGGAGAAGAGCTTTTCTTCTACCTCCTGCTCTCAGCCAGCATCTAGACTCTGTCTGTGGCCCTTATGAGGCAGATTCATTTTCTATGTGCAGTTGCAAAGCAGAGGAGCAGCTCCAGACACACAGGAATGACGGGCAAGGACCTCGGGGCCACCGTCCCAGATTACATCCCCATATCGTGGTGGCTGTGTGCTGTGTAGGGGTCACCATGGGTGAGACATTCATTCACTGTACTGTTTGGAAATTTTTTGGACCAGTGATTCCTGTATTACTCTGTGGGTCCTAATCATTCATCTATAATTTATTCAGTAAATACTACATGAGCTGACACATTAAGACTTGGAGCAAAACAGCTCCCATACATATGAAATAATTAAAAGGATAACCAACCTGCTTCCTATTTGCTTGTTATAATTCAATTTAACTGAAATTATAAATTTTTTATTTCATACTTCCTGTTTTCTTAAACTGTTGATTCTGTCTAAAATGCTCTTCGTATTCACTTCAAGTTCTCAAATTGTTTGAACTGAAATGTTGCTTTTCTATAGAGTTTTTCCGGGTTCTCCACAAACTCTTTCCTCTAGCTTTCTGCAGCACTTCAATTGTATTCTTCTTGACTCTTGTCTCTGTTAACCTCCTGCGTGGCTGTTTCTCTGTAGAGCACGATTTCTCTCTACCGTGATTTGCGGACAGATTTACGTCTGAATTCAGCTTTTCATTTTCAAGGCCTGTTATTGTGGTATTTATATAATATGTGCTTCATAATTCTGAACAAGTTAATGAGTGAACTTTTAGTGAAATGGTCTTGTATTGGGCTGTGGGAGTTTGGAAAGGTTTGTCGCCTGAGCTGGGATTGATGCAAGCTGCTAAGACATTGATATACTTTGTGTAGGAACAGATTTGAGTAAAAGGCACAGCTGCCCTGCTGTTGGCAAGTCAGCTCCCTTTGACGAGAAGGAGCATTTTGAGGTCTCATTTACAAGCAGTTAAACCATTTATGTGACACATGCCTTTTCATGAAAAGAGCCCAAAAGAATTTGGCAAGCAGGAAGGTTAGGTCCTGCGGATAAATAAGTCTGGGAAGAAGAATAGACCTCACACGCAAGCCCCATGAGCCTAAATCTATAGAGGTGAAACTTACTCATTGTTACCAAGATTCTGGATAGTCTGTTCATCCAAGAAATCTGTCTTCATGAGGCCATGATGATGACATGAAGTCCTCCTAGATGAACATACTCAAGTATCTAGCTTCAGGCTGTCCATTCCCAGTGTTCATGACTCCCTTCTCTGAAAACCAAGCTAAACGTTTTATGCAGGTGAGGAGGATGACCTAAGTCAGGTCTCTTGTATAGGGTTATGCTTCAAGTTACTCTCTGATGAAGAGGCCCAGGCAGGAAGGCTGGGTTCTTGGAATGCCCTTATACTCTAGTAGAAACAGAAAGCAGGTTCCAGCCAAGGACTTTGCCAAATCCAGCAATGTGCCCTGCTGTAGAATCATCCCAATACTCTTGCTTTCTCCCTGTGCTGGGTATTAATCCCAGAGTCCTTGCATTGAGCTATATTTCCCTGCTCTTTTAGTAGGTTCAAGCTTTCTATGCCATTGTCTCAGTCTCCAAGACTGCTGGGATTGAAGCATGTACCAGCATGTCCCACTTTTTTCTCTCTGTCTTCATGTATTACTATGGCTTTTTCCCTACTCAATCATCTGTGAAATAGGAAGCTGGAATCACTTGTTAGCAACTCAGATGCCTTCTCAAGGAGAAGAAGGGAACCTTCAGAGAGAGGACTTACCTTGTTACAGGTCCTCAGGCCACAGGGTTTCTGGGTTGAAGAAAGAAAGAGGGAGAGGTGCTATGCACGCCCTTGCCCTAGTTAACAAGGAAGGGCCACATATAAGAAAATGAAAGAGAAATGAGAACATCCTGTCATGGGGATTCAACTATTACAGTGTCATCCCCTGGGACCTCAAAATTATTCTTTCCAGGAAGGAGTTTCAGGGTTTAGAGACTCACAAAGTAATAAACAATACAAACTTGTAATGAATCAAATAATGATGTTTCATAGCTTTTTATAGTTTTGATTTTCTCAGAAAGGCCTCATACCTAATTACTTACTCTACCCTTCACATTGTGCTATGAGGGCAACGAGGGAACTTATTGATCTCATTTATTATGTAAGAACAATGAAGCCTAGAGAGTACTACTCATCTTTCCACCATCACCCATGGAGCTCAAGGTGCTGAGGCAAGACCAGAGTCTCCAGAATTCTTGATTCTCCCAGAGTCTTGGTCCCAGTGAAATCCCTGAGTGGGAAGAAAGCAGGCTTGTCTTGACTTGGAAGTGAGGAGGCAAAAGGGGGGCATTTTCTCTAAATTCAATTTTTGTTTTCTGTTTTTTTTTTTTTTTTTTTTTTTTGAATTAGAAATCAAACTCAGGACCTTGTGCTTGACAGGTAGGCACAGTGCTGCCGAACTACATCCCTGACCCTCCAACTTCAATTTCCTACTAAGTTTTCCGGAATACACAGCTTTCTCCTTCTTGATGCTCATTAATGACTGACCACTGGAATGGCGACTTGGGTCTCTGTAATGATTCTGGAACTGCAGTGAACTGAGTTCACCCCCGCAGACCTGTGGAGGTATCACTTGCAATATAATTTTCTAAACCACTGGACATTCAAGTCCTGCTAATGGGATTAATGTACAGATAACGTGGAGAGTCCATAGATTATTTTTATGATCTTCTAGGAAGTAAATATTTTTTAAAGAGGTCTAAAGAGGGCTGGAAAGATAGCTCAGTGAACTAAGCACCTGCGTAGGCAAGTTCAGGGACTGGGCTTTAATTCCCCAGTATCTCATGTCACACTGGGTCCCACTCGTGGGTGCACTGAGCCAGTGATGGGGTCTAGGCATGGTGGCTTGCAGATCAAAAATTGGAGTAATACAAAATCAGCCAAGATCTTGGCCCTAGCCTTTCAAGGTCAGTGAAGACTCAGGACATAGGAGAACCTGTACTGTAACATCATGGAACTCAGTTGTGCCCCAAATTTTCTGATCAGAGAGATTATGAAGCCACAGAGCAATGTGATCAATGATCTATAGTGTGCCTAACGAGAGAAAACTTTATCTCAGGCTTTCACAGAGAGCAAATTGGTCAAGCAATGGCTGTGACTCATCCACATGGTTGACACTGACAAAGGATCTCCAGAGTGAGATATGGGGTTACCGGACAAACCCTTGAGGACTTGACAGACCTCATGATATACCAAAGTTACATTCTTTTATATATAGGTCTTGCTTTATCTTGGTCTTAACCATCCAGTAGAAAAGTATATAAACGAGGTATATAAAATAAGGCCATAATAATAAGCTGAGCTGTAAATGGCTCTAGTCAACAAGTTCTTTGGATAACCCACTATTATTGTGGATTGTTGGATTGTGTTGGATTGTTTCACTGAATTCAAGCACCTATAATAATTGAATGACAACAGAATACCCATTTTTGACAGGACTAAACAAATAAAAGGGGATACAAAGGAAGAACCATTTTGTGTTTGTATAAACAATACAATTAGGATAAATATGCCATACTTCTGCATAATTCTATAAGAAGAAAGATTTGCACTAATAGTGTTTGGACAAGATATCCTGCTTGCTTCTTGTACTATTGATAACCATTAGGAAGATAACAATGTAAAAAGTATTAATTATTAAAACTGTACCATAACTCAGCTTAAAAAAAAAAGATACGTATGTAGCTACATTCTCTTAATTCATTGATCAGAGGCATCTGCTCTAATAGTGTTTGTAAAGAGAGTATCATGTACACACCTTGTACAACAAAAAACCACTATGAAAACAATATACAATGTATTAATTATTGAATCTGTCCTAATTTGATTTGAAACCATCTCATTGCTATTTGTTCTTCAATAAAATGAAATAATAATAAAAGTAGTTTTGTAGGGTGAAATGGTTTGCTTTAGGCCTTGAAAAACCTCACCCCAAACTCTCCTTGAATCGAGGGTCTGTGTTGACAAGTTTGTTGTGATTTGGATGGGCTTTCCTTTATAGGTGATTTTTTTTTCTGGCTGCTTTTAATATTTTGTTTTCAGAATCTTGATTATTATATGCTTTGGTGTACATTTGTTTTGGTCATGATTTTGTGGAGTTCTCTATGCTTCATTTGTTTGTCAATTTTTTTTTTTGTATTTTTAGGAAAGGGTCTACAGGGTGTTTAAGGTCTCACTAGTAGACTGGATCCTAGTGATCCATCTGCGTACAGCTTCCCAAGAGCTGGGATTACAGGTGTGTGCCAGTACACACAGTCCCAATCCCCATCTCAGTGTGCCCTGGAGCGGGAGGTCAGCAGGGCAAGTCCATGGATGGAACATCCAGCCCCTGTTCCTGTTTGCAGGCGTTTTAATCCATTGAGCTATTTGGCCAGCCCTGTCAAATTGTTTATCCACATTTGGGAAGCCTTTTGCTTTTACTGCTGTGTAAAGCTTTTTTTTTTTTTTTTTTTAATGTATTTAGACTTCTGGTGGGGAGGGGCGGAGCTGAAGGGTGGTGCTCAGGTGACTGCCTGACTATTTGTGTTGCAAACCCAGCTGATGTGGCCAGCCCATGTGGACATCCATGACAGGGCCAGGCGATTAGACACTGCCCCTGAAGGGACTGCGGCCTGCATCCCGTAATGCATGAAGTCTTTGTGGAAAGCAGAGAAGCAAGAAGCTTCTTTTTGTGTGCACTCCTCGACATTACTGGCGGATAAGTCAAAGCAGTTTATAAAGAGGTTTTCATAGAAACAGAGTAAGATGTAAATGGAAGAACAGTGAAGCATATTCTTGAGGTAAACACCGTTATTCTCTAATCTACCATGGTTTACACATTGGCATTTGGAAACTTAGCACTTCTGCTCCCAGAGGACTTACAAAAGTGAGCAGTCCTATGTCCTTCATTAAAAGCACTTTCGGTTCTGTTTCAAAGGCTGTTTTTGGCAGTTAAATGAAATGATTTCACGTTTAGCTCAATTTAAGCCAAGTTTTCGAATATTAAAAAAAAGTATCAGACAGTGGCTGGTCAAAACAGAAAAATATTAAAGAAGCCATCAATCTCTGAAAAAATATAGTGACAAATCAACAAAAAAGAGTTCTTGGGCCATAATAATAAGTTGAACTGTAAGTGGCTATAGTCAACAACTTCTTCAGATAACTCACTAGTATTGTGGACTGCTGGACTGTGTTTGATTATGTCGCCAAGTTCAGGCATCTGTAATGGTTTAATGACAATGGAGTGCCCATCTTTGACATGTCTAGACAGAAAAAGGGGGATACAAAGGAAGAACCATGATGTGTTTGCATAAACAGTACAGTTAGGATAAATATGCCATGCTTCTGCATAATTCTGTGAGAAGCAAGATTTGCACTAGTAGTGGTTGGACAAGATATTATGTTGGCTTCTAGTACTATGGACAACCACTAGGGAAATAACAAAGCAGAGAGTATTAATTATTGAATCTGAGATATAATTCAGCTATAAAAAAGACAAGTATACAGCTACATTCTCTTAGTTGATTAGAGACATCTGCTATAATAGGGTCTGTTAGTAGAATATCATGTATGCTCCTTGTACAATAACAAGCCATTACAAAAACAATTTGCAATGTATTAATTGTTGAATCTGTCCTGTTAATTTGATTTGAAACTGTCTCATTGCTATTTGTTCTTCAATAAAAAAATAAATAAAAAATAAGAGTTCTTTTGCAGAAGAGAAAAGTCATGCAATAGATAAGATTTACGGACACAAAGCCTTTTTTGTTATACAAGTAGTATAACTATAAAACTTGGAGAATCATTCTACTTATCAAATCATATTAACTCATAATTCAAGTGTGAGGAAAACATGTCCCAAACAAAAGAAAAGAAACATTTTCAGAACAAATCAGAACTTGAAGGTGAAAGGGCTAAAGAAAAACCCGGTTCTCCAGAGCCTGGCATGCTTACGAACCATGGCTCGCAATCTTCTGTAGGCAACGCGGCCAGGCCTGCCGGCCCAAGTGGAGTGCCAGAGTCCTTCCACTTTCCACTAAACAAAGCACTGTGAACTTTCTTGTCCCACGGAAGGTATTCAGGCTTTCGTAGGTGGCTAAATCGTTGGACTTGTGTCCAAGTTAAAGTATGTCTCCAAGAGTCAGACAGGATAACAGGAAGAGCCTGCTAAAACTGAGCAGGCTGTCAGCAAGGACAAAAGTGCAGAGGAGAAAAAGCATTTTTCTCTTCAACGAGAATAGATTAGTGCAAGAGTGAGCACTGATAATAGAACCCGGGCATTGGTTCAGGCGTTAAGAAAAATAGCAAACCTAAAGCTCTGCATTATTAGGGTTGAAGAACTGACTTTTCATCTTCTGGAATTTCCTGAAGGAAAAGCCATAGCTGTTAAGGAAAGAAGTATGCCATATTTGTTAAGACTGAGACAAATTAAAGATGAAACTCTTCAGGCTGCAGTTAGAGAAATTTTGGCCCTAATTGGTTATGTGGATCCCGTGAAAGGGAGAGAAATCCGAATTCTTACAATAAATGGAGGAGGAGCAGGGTTGTACTTCCTCTTCAGACACTGCGGAAATTAGTTGAACTAACTCAGAAGCCAGTTCATCAGCTCTTTGATTACATTTGTGGTGTAAGCACAGATGATTATTTGCTGCACAGAAGTGGTGCATTCTAGCAGTACATTATGGAAAAGAACATTAAACATTTGGACTTATGATGTCAAGAATCATTCTCTGAAATGAGTATTATGTGTAGTTACAATGACAATCCTTCGGTTTGCTTAATGAACTTTTAAAAGTGTTTATTGTGATTAACATTCAGAAACAGATTTTATGTGCTTATATGTTTTCAGCAATCCACAGAAGTAAGACAAATTACTGTTTGTTTCATGGAATTGTCATTGTAAAGAGTGATGAAATGGAAGATAATACTTATATATTTGAACCAAATGAAAAATCTAAGATTTTATTTTACACTTTTGCAAGGGACAGGAACTTGCTTTGTACATCTAATTCATAAGTTTGAGAATTGTGTTTCTAGAAAGCTTGCTTTGTTTTGCTTTTTGCTGCACTGGGGATCAAACTTGGGACCTTGTGATTGCCAGGCAGGCAATCATGCCACAGAGCTATCTCCCTAGCCCCTAATACTTCCACATATTACTAGTGGTATATATATATATATATCATAAAATTTTGATTGGGGCCGGCCTGATAGCTCAGTAGACTAAAGTGATTGCTCAGGTAGACGATCCCCTACACGTCATGCTGGCCCTGCCCCCTGGACGCGCGGAGACAGAGATTGAGACCAACACGGTGGCACGCGCCTGTAATCCCAGCACTTGGGAGGATGAAAACAAGAGAATTACTATGAGTCCAATCTACATAGTGAGACCCGGTAGACCTTGTAGACCCTGTCCTAAATACAGAGGGGAAAAAATTTTTTTTTGATTATAAAGAATTGGCAATTTAGTATGACTGTTACTTTGAATTTTACTGTTTGACCTGATAATTTCTCACTTTGTGTTGGTTTATACTCATAGATCTTTTTTAACAGAAAAAGGTAAAACAAAATTTCATAACAAAATAATAGAATAACAATATAATACATTACGTGTTATTTTTAAAACAGTTGCTTTAAAAGTAATATGTGAACATAAAAACTTCTCCAACCTGTATTAGCTCAAACCTTCCTTTATAATGAAAATTAAGAGATGCTAATAATGTAACTGATTTGCATTTTTTCCATTTTCCCTACTGTCCTTTCCCTCTTCATTCATCCTAATTCCTTTTTCCTTTTGAACAGTTTCTTCCCAGTTCACAACATATGTTGAACAGTTTTTGTTTTAATTTTTCATTTTATTTTGAAGAATGAAAATAAATAGAAACAGCATAGCATACAGCAATAAATATATTATAGAGTTTCAAAATAATAAAAAATTAACAGTACTTATTATATTACCTCTTTTTATCATTAAATCTGTTACTCAGATTAACAGATACATCTATGCGAGACCAGACAAATAATTGAATATTAACATAATAAACCTTAATTTTTTTACTTTAATATTTTAAAGAGTATAATAATAATTAACAAGACATTAGAAATGATACACATTTAGAAGCCCATAATGAGAGGTATTCAACCATGGTTTTTATATTACACATTGCTGTCCTCAATAGTGGCTTAGATCTCAGATCTCAGAATACAGAGTTAGTTAAGGTGAAAATTCTAAACATTAACTGCTTTTTTCCAAAGAAACTGATGGACATTATTAGTGCAATCATCTCAGCCTTGCTGTATATATCCTTGCATGAATTTTCCTTCTTCTTTTCTGCCTATCTTTTCTTCTTTCCCTTATCTTTATTGTTTAATCCTTATTTCTTTCCATTTTACTATATCTATTACACTTTTCAGGTTTTGTTTATTCTTGCAGGTCCTTACACTAGGGAGACAATAGGATATTTACACATGTGGGTCTGATTTATTTCACTTCTGAGCACAGCTTCTAGTTGCATCCACTTGCCTATGTATTGAACATTTTAGAACTTATTTACACTTTCAGTTTCACACACCAGAGAGACGATCCATTGTTTACACACATGGGTCTGATTTATTTCACTTATGAGTATGGTCTCAAGTTGCATTCATTTACTTATGAAAGCCTCAAGTTTATCCTTTTTTTTTTTTGGCTCAGGAGTACTCCATTATATAAAAATATCATATCTTTTTTGTCCATTCTTCAGTTGATGGGCATTTGGGTTGTTTCTAAGATTTAGCTATTATAAATTCTGCTCCTATAAATATGGATGCACATATGCCACTATGGTATGATGTTTTCAATTATTACTATTATTAGTCTTTTTGAGAGGGTCTCTCTGTGCAGTTTGGGGTGAGCTCAATTTGTAGCCCAGGATGGTCTTTTTTTTCCAGGCTGGTCTTGAACTCACAACGATCCTCCTGCCTTATTCACTTGCAGGGATTACAGGCATGGACTGCCATGCCTGGCATAATGTTTTAAATTCCTCTAGGAAGATACCAAGAAGGAGAATAGTTGGGTAGAATGCTACCTCTTTAATCCTAGTGTTCTGAGGAATCTACAGGCTGATTTTCACAATGGTTATAACAGTCTACATTCCCACCAGCAGTGGAGAAGGGTGGCTTTTTCCCCTGCATTCCTGTCAGTATTGGTTATTGGTTGACTTCTTTTTTCTTTTTATTTATTTATGTATTTAGTACAGGATCTACAGAGTCTTACTACATAGATTGGACTCATGTAGCGATTCTCTTGTTTTTAGCCTCCCAAGTGTTGGCATTACAGGCGTGCACCACCATGCCAAGTCTAAACTTTTTCTTTTTTTTTTTTTTTTGGGTACTGGGAATTGACTCATGACCTCACATTGCTAGGCAAATGACACTGTGTCACTGAGCTATACTCCCAGCATTACTGGTTGACTTTTTTTTTTATATACAAGTCACTGGTTGACTTTTTAATGATAGCCCTTCTTTCTGGGGTGAGATGAAATCTCAGTAATTGTTTTAATTTGCATCTCTCAAATGATCAATGGTGTGAATATTTTTTCATGTATTTATTTGCTATCTGTATTTCATCTGAGATGTGTATTCATCTCAGAAGCCCATTTTTTGATTGGGTCTTTGAATTTGAGGAGTCTGAATTTTTTTTTCCAATTCTTTTTTTATTGTTACTTGGCATCAAACTCAGGACCATGCACTTGTCGGGCAGGCACTTGGGCCATTGAATTCTATATCCACAGCCCCTCAGTTCTTTATTTGTTCTAGATGTCCTTTGTCTGAGGGACAATTTGCTAAAATATTTTCTCTGTGGGCTGTCTTTTCACTATGTTGGTGATTTCTTTTGCCGCACGAAAGCTTTTCCGTAAGATGAGATCCCAGTTATTGATTTTCTGAAGTATTTCACTTAATAGATTTTGTACCTCTTCTCTCATTCTTTCAAGTTACAAAAGTAGTTATAAAGATCACTACAAGCAGAATCAAGTGATTTCTTTACATTATTAGTTTTAAACATGACATATATTTCAAAAGGCATGTTAATTGATATTCAGTTGTCATGACTGAATGGGAGCAAGTACAGGGAGGATCTGAAAGCCTGAGCAATCCATTGGTGTAAGAATGCACTTCTTTACAGAGGATCCTCAGCAATTTTAATACGTTAAAAATGTGACTCTCAAAATAAGGGCATATAATAGGGCTCGAGTTCATTTAACTCTGGAAACTTCTTACAAGAGACATTCCCTATGACTACAGTGTTCTTTGGAAATATTACCCTGATCATTTCTCTTATATTTGGAATGGTTTTAGGAATTGAGACATTTAAATGTATTGGAAGCTAACCTCTTGCTTCTGCTCTATTGTTAGTGAACGCTCAGTTGAGAGAATCTCAGCTCATTTATGAAGTCAAAAATCAGTTTATGGAATATGCCTATTTATTAAATATGCCTTTTATTATGTTTTATTTATACTGATATTAACTTGTAGTATAGTAATTTTCTCCTCCTTTTTTATTTATTAACTTTTAAATAGTCTAAGTTTGTTTGTACCTGTATAAAGCCAGTATGGTATATATTAGTTTAAAGGTGTAATAGCTTACTAGTAATAAAATGAATTCAGTTTTTGAAATATGTATGCACCTTTATAGTAGCTTTATTTAAAAAGAAATTAACTTATTTGCAAATTATTTTGTGTTAATTAGAAAATTTCTACAAATAAATAAACTGTAACATTGTATTTTTTTTACTGATATACCGATTATAGTAAAATAAACATTTAAACCACACACAAAAAAAGTGTAGTTAGTACAGGGTCTCACTACACAGATCGGACTCATAATGATCCTACTGTTTTCAGCCTCCCAAGCTCTGGAATTACAGATGCATGCCACCACACCCAGTCTTAATCACAGTCTCGCTGTGCCTCGAGGGCAGGGCTGGCATGGCACACTGGGGACCAAATCCTGGTCCCTGTGTCTGAGTGAAGAGCTTTTTCATAGCTTTTGTGTTGTCCCCAGCTTTCTCACTGACTCTAATAAATTGCATGTTTTTCTTCTTTGCTTCAGCTTGTAGCAGTTGGGCTAATTTTTCACGGTACCTTGATTTTTTTAAGATATCTTTCTTTTCCTAGTTGCTAGTCACCTTCTTGTCTTCTTGGTCTAATATTCTATCCTCACTTCATTCAACTCATTGTGTATATTATCTTTTTCTTTTCTTTTGTATGAGGAATGGAACTCAGGACCTTGTGTTTGCCAGGCAGGTGCTTATGCCAGGTGCTTATGCCATCAAACTATCTCCCTGGCCCTGTTGAACATATTTTCAGTAAAGTTTGTAGTCTCCTAGATTTCTGTTTGGATCTGTTTCACTGATTCCATGTCTTCTCCTTCTTTTTCTTTTTTTTTTTTTTTAATAATATGTATTTGGTACAGGGTCTCACTATGCAGCTCTGACTTGTAGTGACCCTCCCTTTGTCTAAGGAAGTGCCCGGTCTGCTGAGCTATCTCACCAGCCCTTGCAATGTTATTTATGATAGTGAAACACTAAATGTCCATTGGCACATGTAAATGATAGCATATGATGAGCTCATAACATTTTGAAGAATAATAATCTAATATTAACATATACCATTCTAAAAAGCCAAAAATAAAATTTTAGTCAATAGCATATCTTTTTGTAAGCAACATAAAATGTTGTAGCTTGTGTTTTGGAAGTGTGTGAGTGCACAAGCTTAGCACCCAGACACATAGTGACCTTCCAGAGGAGTAGGCAGACCCCGGTCTTCTTCCTGGGGTGGGAACCTCTAAACCTGCAAGCACTGTGTGTGTTTTTAGTCACCTCTTAACTAGCACACTCTGCTCAACAGATGGATGGCATATTACCATATCCATGAGGCAAGGTGAGGAGGAGCACCTGGTTTGGAGGTTGAGGAGATCCGGATACTTATATCCCCTTTAGTATCTTTTTAAAAAAATATTTATTTATTTGCTTATTTATTTGTTACAGCGACTCACAGTGATCCTCCTGTCTCAGCCTCCCCAGTGCTGGGATTGCAGGCGTGTGCCCCCATGACCAGTTTTAAGACGACACTGTGCACCCAGGGTTCCGGAGCCAGCATGGCATGTGGTACCAGGGCTCGAACTCAGATCCTTCCACTTGCCAGACAGGTGCTTAGACTTCTGAGCTATCTCCCCAGCCCCTCCCCCTTAGTATCTTGGAAAGAAGTTGGTACCGCAGCACAGTGAAACAACAGACTGGTAACCATGGTGCACTCCATTAGAGCCTCTTCCATTTTAAATCCTAATCTAGGAGGCATTAGTTGTTGTTCATTTCCCTATGGATTCCCATTCTCACTTCCAAATCTTTTGAATCTGAAGAACATCCATGGAATAGGTGAAGTTCCTCTCTACAGATAAGCTTGCTATTGCATTCCACTCTCATGGTGCTCAACCTTGATGGCCCCTCTGTGAAGGATAGGGAGAGGAAAAAGGATTGTTGTAGTTTGTAGTCTTTTTTTTTTTGTAATTTTTTCCACCACAATCAGTGTGATTCTATTGTGTTCTCTCTCTCCCTCTCTTCTCTCTCTCCCTCTCTTCTCTCTCCCTCTCTTCTCTCTCTCTCTCCATCTCTCTTCTCTCTCTCTCTCTGTCTCTCCCTCTCTCTCTTTCATTTGTACAAAATGGACAGCTTTTTTGATCTAAGACCTAGGTGGCCTTCAAGATGACAGTGATTAACACTGTGTGACAAATGTAGACTTTACAGGGACCATATAGAGCCTTCAAAAGGTGAGGAGAAGATACACACGATGAGTTCTATGTGGGTTCTTAACCCAGAGGTCCTGCCACACAGACAGCTATGACCAGAAATATCAGCTCATCTTAATTCTCTGACACCTCTGCTTAGACCATGACAATCTTAAGCCAGCTTTAACAAAGAATATGGACTTGTTAAACATTGCACTTGGTGTCTAAAGCCACCCTCAAGAGTTAATATGGTGGTCGTGGACTGGAAGGACCTTTATGATGTTGGAGACACTGACACTGAAAAACTCTCAAGGCATTTACTTGAGATTAGAAGGAAGTTATATTTGAGGATGAAAAACTGGGCTGTAATGAGAGGTGATTTTGTGAGAGGACACGTGATGAATGAAATAGAAGCAGTCCTGTCCCAGACTCCATGCTCCTCTCAGACTCATGCTACAGCATACTCTGACTGGTTTTAAGTCCTTCTCCTTCCCCTAATATGATGAGCTGAACTAAACTACAAATCTCAAATCTCAGCTCTTCCATAACACCTCATGACTTTCTAGACTACAAGGCTTTGGAAATTCACTCATTCAGAAGTGCTGAATAAGACATTTGTTAAGTAAATGATTGAATTTTGTCATATCCTTGGAGGTCACACTTAGCAATGTTTTGAGAAAGTGCAATATGTGTTGAAGTACTAGAGATCATTATGTGCTGGCAGAAGTCATTGTTCACTTGGCTCTGGCTCCCCCTGGAAGATACTAATTTCTGAGGCCTCCAAGGAGTACTAACAGGAGGGGCAAGAATCCCAGTGCGAAGCGATGTCAGCCAGTTGTCTCATTGTCTATCAGTTGTTTACAGACTCTCTGCTCTTTGGGGGCTCAGCGAGCCAGTATGACTATCTCTCCTCCTTGCACCAACAGTGCCTTAACAGGGTGAGTACTATTCCAAGCCCCTTGCTGCATGCTCACGACTTGCTTTTATGGGAAGAAGTTCACCACTGGCCCTGGAATGGCTTTTTCTTGCTCCCGTCAAGAAAGCTCCAGTTGGGTGCTTGACAGTGAAAGGGTGAAGGGAGAGAGGAAGCAGTGCAGGCTTTGAACCCCACTATCTAGGAGGCTTTTAAAGCTGTCATGGGGAAGTTGGATGGAAGAGGGCAGCACAGCTTGGGAGATACTGGTTTAAGTAGTGGTAAGAATGTATCTATGCAGAGAAGCCCACACACTTTGATAGCAGTTGTTCTGCTAGGGGCCTGAAAACACTGTTCACTGGGAAGCATCTTTTCTTCATGGATTTAGCCCTTGGGGATCTTGAGCCTTTTCCTCTGCAAGTTAAGTTGCATGTAATTATTTTATTTTTATTTTTTAAGATTTATTTATTTTGGTAAAGGGTCTCACTATGCCAGCATGCCATGTGGTACTGGGTCCTTGAATTTGCCACACAGGCACTTAGACCATTGAGCCATTTCCATGGCCCGATTTTTTTTTTTTTTTAATGTTAAAGAGAAACAAAATTTCAAATGATGACAGGAAGGTAACAATGATTAATATATTGCATATTGTTATTTTTAAATTAGTTACTCAATACAAGACAATGGCACTTAATTGTCTAAACAATATTAGCACAAACCTTTCTTTCAATGGACTAAGAGAAATTAGTAGTGTAATTATTGTAACCAGCACCTACATAAAATTATTATTCTCTTTGCTTTTCTTTCCATCCTTTTTTCCATTGCTCCACTCCAGTTTCTCTTTCCTTTTGAAATTTCTTCTCATTTTACAAAATCCATCATACCTTTTGGGTCTTATTTACTCTTTCAGCTTCTCACACTAGGGAGAGAACACGCTGTTCACATGTGCACCTGGCTTATTTCACTGTGAGTATGGTCCTGAGTTGCACCCATTTACCGATAAGTCTCCAGTTTATGGTTCTTTATGGTTGCATAGTGCTCTACTGTATAAAAAGACCACATTATTTTTATCCATGCCACAGCTGATGGGCATTTGGATTGGTTCCAGTATCTAAGCTCCATGTAATTTATGTACCTACCCTTTAGCTGGAGGTTGAAGTGGATCATTGGATATTTTATTTTACTTATTCTTTTCTATGTATTTAGTACATAGTCTACAGGGTCTCACTCTACTGATCAGAAGTTTAGATGCTATACACTTAGATTCAGAAGACAGAACAGCAAAAGCTAAGCATTTGTGGAATTAGAAGCAGAGTAGTAGAATTCAGGGTCTGGGCATCTGCTTAGTCAAGATTTGAGAAATGAGAGTTCAGCTGAGTATCCAGTGAGGCAAGTCTCCTGTGTGCCCATTCAGACCACCTTGAAACTCTCACCTCAGTCAAAGCTCTTTGTATGATGTCCTTATTTCGGAGCTCAAGTTATCTGGACTCCATTCTGGGAAATGCAATATTTATTTAGAAAAATCTAAAAATTGCCATGTTTAGAACTGGAAATGTCTTCAATGGCTTATCTTCATTTATTTGCCCTAGGACCAGGGAGGTGGCTTAGTAGAATAAGAGCTTCCTTGGCAAGCACAAGGGCCCGAGTTCAATCCCTGGTTCAGCAAAAAAAAAAAAAAAAAAAAAAAAGGACTACTCACTTATTTGCCATAACTTTCATTGCATTTTGCATTCTTCCCCTGAAAAGTACAGTGCACATTTTATGGCTTCACAAGTAATCCTTTAGCATACAACATATTGCATATTGTTATTTTTAAATTAGTTACTCAAAGTACAAGATATTAGTACTTAATTGTCCAAACAATATTAGCACAAACCTTTCTTTTCAATGAACTAAAAGAAATTAGTAGTGTACTTATGTTAACTAATATCTATATCTATATCTATCTATCTATATCTATCTATCTATCTATCTATCTATCTATCTATCTATCTATATGGTTATTATACAAGCCACAGTGGTTGTCTCTGTTGTCATCATGTGTCGTCAGGCCTCTCCACCTGTGAGTTCTACATCTGCAGATTGAACAGATTTCAAACAGCCATGGTTTGAAAGTATTTGGAAAAACTGCATCTGTACCAAACATGTAGAAATTATTTTCTTTATCACTGTTTCCTAAATGATACAGGACAACAACTATTTACATGGGATGGACATTATAAGAGGCATTGTAAATACTCTATAGAGGACTAAAAGTATAAAGGAGGTTGTGCATAGGTTATATGCAAATATTATCCCATTTTACATACAGGACTGGAGGCTGGAAGATTTTGGTATCTGAGGTGTCCTAGAACCAATCCCCTAAAAATAAGAAGAAATATCTGTTTGGTGACACATATATGAAAGTTGTGGGGACACAGATTGGAAGACCATATCACCTTTTCCTCCTAAAGTTTCTCTTTAATCCTTTCAAATATTAAACAACAACAACAAAAAATATATATATATGGCCATAGCATCACATACACATTTGTATTTTCTTTCCTGGAAATTTTGGCTTCAGAAAAATCATCTAACTTTCAAAGGGCATGCTTGTTCCTCATTTGTTTTTTGTGGTGTCGAGTTCAAGAACCTAAGGTAGTTGAATGTCAATGGAGTGCCCACTTTTGACAGGTGTAGACAAAGGAAGGGTTGTAGAAAGAAAAAATCAGGATGTGTGTGTATAGACAGTACAGTTGGGATAGATAACGCTGTGCTTCTACATAATTCTATGAGAGGCAAGATCTGCACTAATGGTGGTTGGACAG
>PVKA01017827.1:0-45015 GCA_004027165.1 Ctenomys sociabilis | reverse complement strand
ATATATATATATATATATATATATATATATATATATGTATGTATGTATGTATGTATGTATGTATGTATGTCCCTCATGGGCAGCATCAAAGTATACTGTCCTTGTCATACTGAGAGTTCTGCTTTTCTCAGTAACCCTAAAACTCCAGTTCCCATAATTTTCTCTGTACCCTTTTCTTTGCTCTCATTTAGCCCCACATAAGTACAGAAAGGAGGTTTTTGAGAGTAAGAATACTGGAGCTGAAAATACAAAAATATATCTTGAGACAAAGCTGAGGGAAGGACTGAGTCATGGTAGTGAAGCTCAACTTTGTTTTTCCCCTGGCAGCTCTGTGATAAGGCTGCTGTCTCTGCCAGAGAGCCTTCCCAGAGTCATGAGCTGGATAAAGAACCCATAGGAGCCAGGTGCAGTTGGGAATAGCTGTAATCCCTGCTACCTGAGAAGCTAAGGCAGGACTGCAGTCTGAGTCCAGCCTGGGCAACTTAGTAACATCCTGTTGTCTTCCCTAATGTGTGCCCACCTCCCTACCCCCCCACCCCCCCCCCCCCAAAAAAAAAAAAAAAGCACTGATGGGAGTCAGGAGGTCTGTTGAAACGTCAGATGGTGTGCTGTGTGCCTCATATGTAGCCAAGAGAAGAGAAAAGATGTTTTTATATCTGTGTTCTTAGAACCCAAGACTATAGGGACTGGGAGAGACTTACACTTTATTGTATTTAGACTCTTCATGATATATGTGAGGAGATGTGATTTTTCTCATGTCACTCAGCGATGGTATAATTAGAATGTACGCTGCTGGACTTACATTCTCACACAATTTTTATCTTCTCTGTGTCTGACTCCCTCCCTGCCCCCTGTGGGCTACACTTTAATCTATCACCCAGGTGCCATTTATAAAAGACCCACATTTTTCATTCACAGCCTAACTTGCAAGTGGTCAACTTACTGCCATAGGAAGGCTAGGGCAGCCTGTGAGTGGAGGTTGATGCCAGAAACAAGCAGTTTCCTTCTTTCTGCCAGAAAGAAGCACCCTTGGTTGAGCAGCTGGCACCTTTCTTTGTTCCCTGAGCCCATGGGCTCAAGGTGAGGATACCACTAATGGCTTAGGAAATGTTCTTGCCAGACTCCTGTGATATTAGAGCTGTATCCAGCAAGTGGAGAGAACAGAGAGGAGGGAGATAATTCCTCTGAAGTAGAACAGTGTTTTTCCATGTGGATGCCTCTTTCTCCAAAGGGAGAACTAGGGCCAGGAAGATGGCTCAGTAGAATGAGAGCTTGCCTGGTAAGCACAAGGGTCGGGTCTTAGTTCAATCACCCATTCCGCCAAAAAAAAAGGAAAATGATCAACAAAGGGAGAGCTAGACTGATGCAGCAGAAGTAGGGGGATGAGACAGTCTTTAAGGCAATGCTCATGAGAGTTCTTGTCTCCTTTCCACTCTTCTGCTGTTTCATATCAGGAATAGGTAGCCTAACTGCAAGGAGACAAGAACTCTTTAGGAACCCTGGATTTGGAATAAAGGTGACCAAGTTGATGGTCAGAGTCAGAGTAGAAGTCATGTCCTCCTATAGTCTCTCTGCAGACCCAGCCTCTCACCTACACAGCTCCAGAGGCTTGTCGAAATTGCAGGTTGGTGCCTAGCATTACAGCTTGTATCTAAATGTTTCCCCAAAGCCTCATGCTGTTGGGGTGGAGCTTTTCAGAGGTGATTGGTTCTAGGGTGTGTGATACTAGGATTAGGTTGTGTGGTGCTGGGGTTAACTGTTCAATGCTAGGATTATGGGTACCTCACTTGGTGTGAGTGCTACCTCCCCCTTGGGTCCTATTTAGAGTATAAGGGACAGAAAGAAAGTTGTTACTGCGTTTTCACTACTCATCACATGCTACTTTGCTCTCTTCTGCCTACCCTGCCATGAACTGTTTTTCTTCCTTGATGCCCCTCTGTCATATTGCCTGGCCTTGGAGCCAGCTGATTATGGACTGAAATTTCTACAAACTATGAACCAAAATAAACTTTCTTTGCTTTAACTTTGGGTGTCAGGTATTTCACTCAGCAATAAAAAAGGTAACTAAGACTCCTAGATATAGAAAATATCCTCTAATGCCAGAGCAGACAGAGGCCTGAGATTATTAAGCAAAGCTAGCTGACCTCAATATTTTCTGTCAGGCTCCATGCTTCATATGAGTCCAGAAGTAGTTAGAAACCTCTGGGAGATTGACTAGGTAGTCTTTGGGATCTGTCCCATCAGCCAGCCTCTAGAGGCCCATGTGTGTCCCTGGTCTGGCCCCAAGTATGTATACTGAGGCAGGAATTGTGTCCTTCACCAGAACAAGCAGTTAGGGCTATGGAAACTGAAGAACATGACTGTTTATCATTTTTCTTTTTCTCATGCTCAGCCAGTCATAGACTGATAGACCCACTTAAGCTCCAGGGGCTAAGCATGTTGGGGAAGCAAATGAGTTGAGCTGTGATGGCTGAATGCATTTTTAGGGGGTGCTGAATTGGACTTAAGGCCTAACATGTGGCTGTGGGGGAGTATGGAAGGTCTTAGTTTTATGAGCTCTGTTGGAGGCCTTTCAGGGGCTTCCAGGAGCTACTGTTCTGGAGGTCAACCTAAACCCTGCCTCACTGTCAACAGGGTAGATGAGGGTAGATGTTCCCTGTGTTCAGCCTGACCAACTTTCCTTTGCAAGTTCTTCCATGCACAAGGGGTAGGCTGGGGGTCACATTAGTTTGATTTACTTTGACTTGGAGAATTCCTCCCATCCTGGCAATACTTCTCCTAACTCTTCACACATGGGGTGTGTTGGGGCTGCCAGAAAGAACTGGGCTGGCCCTTGGACAAATTAGTCTACTGGCATTCTGCACACAGCTACACACACACAGTAATTGACGAGGCGAGAGTCTGGGGGATCAGGAGAGATGGGTCAATCTGGCTTGCTTTGGTACTAACAGGCTGGCTGCTTGACAAACAGCAGGGGTTGGTGCCTGATATGAAACTGTGTCTCTCTGGAGATGGAGATGCTTCCATAGGGAAGGTCTAGTGATAGGCTTTCTAGAACTGCCACAGACTGGTTGGCAGCTGCAGGGTTCCGTGGTTTGGCTGGGTATGCATATGAGATGGGGAAGTCTCTAATTCATCTGTTGAGATTCCTGACTTGGGTTCAGTTTTATTGCTATTCCTGAAAAGTAGCTTGCTCTCTGGCCCTGGGAGCTCCTGTTCTACCATATCAATCTAGATGCTTTGAATTGTTTCCTTTTCTCCTTGTGGCTGGGATAGGAAGTTCTCCTTAAAGTGTCCTGGTCTGGGCATCTAGGGGTTGGAATTTAAGTCTGATTCAAGATGTGGTTGGACAGTTTGGGTCCTTAAGATTTCCTTGAGTTATGATAGCTGCTAGGTAGGTTAGGAGTCTTCAGCTTCAGGTAGGCTGTGAGCCAGGCTTTGGCTCCTGAGTACTTAAAAGTACTCCTTGGGGGAGAGGGAGAGACAGTTTTTGTTCCTTGTCATACATCTCATCACTAGTGAGCAGCTCCTGCTCAGCATCCTGGGCCAGTGTTGGGTGAGTAGGGGAAACCCAGGAGAGATGTCACCCTGGGGAATGCAGGGACCCTGGGCAGGTCTGAGTACTATGGTGGCAGCATCACCTAGATATGGGAGTGGTTTTAGGAGTTCTTATTCTAACTCTTGTCCTTGTCCTCTAGCCCTGGCCTAGTGTATCCAACCTGGCTAAGGACTTCATTGACCGCCTGCTGACCGTGGACCCTGGATCACGAATGACTGCGCTGCAGGCCTTGAGGCACCCGTGGGTGGTGAGCATGGCAGCCTCTTCATCGATGAAGAATCTGCACCGCTCCATCTCCCAGAACCTCCTGAAGCGTGCCTCCTCACGCTGCCAGAGTACAAAGTCTGCCCAGTCAACACGTTCTAGCCGTTCCACGCGCTCCAACAAGTCACGCCGCGTGCGTGAGCGTGAGCTGCGGGAGCTCAATCTGCGATACCAGCAGCAGTACAATGGCTGAGCCACCAGCTGTGGCACAGTCACACTGTGGCCCCAGGTTGGCCACACTCTGCTGTGCCATCTTCTGGGCCCAATACCCTCCTTTGTAACCGGCCTTATGGCCAGTAGTACCTAATACCTGACCCCAGTTCCTTCTTCATGCCTCCAGAAGCCCATGTTCACAATGGAACTGGATTTGATGTGATGGGGGGGGGGGGTGGTCCAGGAGGCTCAGACCCCCTTATCTGGAAGCCTGGCTTGGCACTAATACCCTTTTGGTGTGCAGCTGCTCTTTATGAGTTAGGGGAAGGGACAGGTTCTAGCTTTTACTGTCTCCCTCATCCTTTGGCTCTTACTCAGACCAAAGGGGCTTGCAGTGCTGGGTAGTATCTTCTGGCCTAGGACCTTTGGAACTGTTCTGGCACACCTTTTTCATCCACAGAGCCTAACTCCCCTCATTCTTTGGCATTCTAATCCTTAAGATTAGGCTCCAGTGGCAGGCCTAGCTTTGGTTTAGCCAAAAACTGCAGGCCCGAGGTATCTTGACTGGATCAAGAGCTCCTGGTTAGATCTAAGCCCCTATCTCCCATTCCAAAGCTGTCTTTGTGGTGCTGCCAGAGACCCCACCTGGCCCCAAGACTTGCCAGGACTTCTGGAAGCAGTACCCTGGCATGGATCTTAGCCCTGCTGGTATAGCTCCAGCTTGTTCACCACTCAGTTTATTCCTTGGGGAGACTTCCATTGCCTCCTCCTCCTTGGATGCCCATTTCATTCCCCAGGTGCCCCCTTCCCAACTGTGAGAGCTAAAGGGAGCCCCACTGCTGCTACCTGGGGGATAGGGGCACCTGGGCCACTGCAGAGGGTTCCCCCTAGGATCCCATTATCAGTTCTAGTGCCATCCTTTGGTACTATCTATTGTTTCTTCCTTTCAGGGCCCCTGTGCCCTCATCTGCAGCTTCATGAAAGCGCCATCTAGTGTCTGGCCTGGGAATGGGCAGCAAGAGATGGATATATTGGTACCCAGTCTTCCAAAAGAAAGTGAAAAGGAAGGAGCTGCTATATTGCAGGAGGGTCCAGGGCTGCTCATCCCTTTCTCAGCTTTTGTGCATCTCTCCCTGGAACTTAGCCATACTGTGTAACCTGCCTCTGAACCCAGGGTGCCTGGGGTACTGGCCTTGTTGTGGGAGCTGCTCTTGTCCTTTCCATCCTGGGCCCCACTGAGTCTCAGGCTAGAGGGAGCCCTTGAAGGGTATGTGTTGAGGGACTGCTTTCCCAGAGGCCTGAGCCAGAACTGAGTAGCTGTCATGGTATCTCCCTGACACCACAAACTATGCTGAAGCCCAAGGATTCTCCCTCCATAGCTGCTTTCAGTGGGTAAGAAGGGGCCAGGGTCAGGTCTCTGCCTTACCTAGAGTCCTGCCAGCTGGGAGAATTTGATCCCCACTTAGCTGCTCCCAGTGGGTGGTCTTGGCCCATACTCTTTCTGTATGTGCCACCGTCAATGAGATACCAAACCTAAGAGACCACTTTGTGCCAAGCTGACTGTGCCTTATACGCTCCTTTCTCTGTACCTACTGCTCTGGGCAAGAGGGAATAGATAGGCCAAGCCTCACAGCCTCAGAATTTCCTGCCACTTTCCCAAATATCTCTAGGGTCTTAAAGTTCTAGGGATTTATTTCCTCTCTTGCCCAGGGTAAACGTGATCCTGAGAGTAAGACAAGGAAGTTTGGGGCCTTTGATAGGCTCATTTAGATCTTCTCATGTACCCTGGATAGGGAATGTGCAGTTATTTATTTTGTGTACTCAGTTTGTAAATGTATCCCTGTATTCAATAAACAGGGTGCCTTCCCCAGGGAAGGCTGCCCATTCATGCCAACAGCCCTAGCTCTGTGCTGTGGGACCAAAGAACTACTCCAGAGGAAGAGGGATGGGAGCCTCATCTGGGATGGCTACTGTAGGTTAACTTGATCTCCTTCTGTCAAAAGATAAGAGTTCAAGTATGGGTATGGGTAGCCAGGAGCTTCTCCTTTTCCCTGAGCCAGGAGAAAGACAAGAATACACAAGAGGAAAGAGGTTGGAGTCCTTATTAGGTTGAGATGGGAGAGAAGACCTCTGGTTGGTTTAATTGGAGGCTATGACCTGGTTGATCCAAGTGTTGAACTTACTAACACGAGTATACACAGCAGGTGCTTTCACATTGCAGTTAGTGGTGCCCCAGGAAACGATACCAATAAGCACCCATGTGCTCCCTTTTTGGCAGACAAGAGGGCCTCCAGAGTCACCCTGACAGGGAAGGAGAGAGGAGAGGTCAGTTTGGCAGGTTGGGAGAGGGGGGCTATGCAGTGGGCCAGTGCAGGGGAAAGGGTCCCTTTGTGCTCACCTGGCATGAGGAGACACCTGAGGCACCTGCGCAGATCATGGAGTCGGTGATACTTGAGCCCCAGTACTGTCGGCACTGATTCACAGTGACCAGGGGCAATGCTGCCTGCTGCAGACATGCTGGTGTCACATTGCCTATGGGCCAGGAAGAGATAGTCAGACTGGCCCAGACTTACCTCTCTCCCCCCTCCAACCTAGGCCTGAGTTCCTACCCACGCCACTGAGGCGGCCCCAGCCGGTGGTGACACACTTTAGGCCATCATAGAGTGCCTCATTTGAAGAAGCCAGGCAGACAGGTGAGATGCGTGTAGTATACTGGGCTGGTGAGGCCAGCTTCAGGAGTGTCAGGTCATTGTTCAGAGTAGTGGGGTTCCAGCTTGGATGTGTAATGGCCTATAGGGCCAGGAAATGGATAATAGAGAACCAAATTGGGAACAGGCACCCAGAGTTGGTGCTGAGGTGGGTGGTGGAGTGGGGCATGCCTGAATTCCTGCATTCAGAGTAGCCCACCTGCAGTTTGGCGTCCCACATATGAGCCAGCAACTGACCTTTGAGATGGGTAGCACCTGCACAGGCTGTGCCTTGGATGATAGGTCATACTCTCCCAGGACAACAGAATGGCTGCCCGGACTACAGGAGAAAAATATTAGTCACAGAGCAAGGAGGGGGGATCCAAGGAAAGGAGGTGGGAAGCAGTGGGCTGAGTAGGACAGGTAGAGTACACACACCTGATGTTGCAGTGTGCAGCAGTCACGACCCAGTTTGGGCTGATGAGAGAACCACCACAGAAGTGGAAACCGTTTCTGTCCTGGGGTAAAGGGTTAGAGAGGTGGATGGGCTCAGGCTATATGGGCATGAAGCACACAGGACCCCTGCCCTTCCCCTAGGGTACATGTACCTGCAGGGATACTTGCCAGGGCCAGGAGCCTGATACTGCATTCTCCCCATTGACAATCCTCTGGCTGAAGCTCAGTACTGGACTGATGGCAGGAACGCCGCAGCCTGGCCATTGTGCTGATGAGGGTCCACACACACCCCAGCCCACTTTTCCCCACCTCCTTCTGGGTACCTCCAGCAGGATCCGAATTGAGTACTTCATACTAGCTTTACTCCCAAGCATCTAATGGGCCCTCACAGCTGTCACGGTACCACATTCAGCCTACCCCTCAAGTCCCCATCCATCCTCCCACATCTCTCCAACTCTGCCTCTGCCCTTCAACCCAGAGCACTTTTCTGTTTGGTCCCTGTGATAGTCTTCTCCCTAGTCCTCCACCCCTGAACAATTCATAACCTTCCTGTAGCTAGAGGGCTGTTGCTAAACTACACATCTAACTTTCAACAGCACAGCTTCCTAAGCTCTCCCAGACCTGGTGCCCCTGTCTACCTTTTTCCCTTTCATAGTCCTGTGGGTTCCTTTTTGCTCCTATGCCCTGGCACATCCTTTTTTCCTTTTCCCATGCTGTTCAGCTGCTTCCCTTCCAGCCAGATCTGTCTCTTTCCTGGCCCCTGGGCTGGTGTGGGGAGCTAAGTTGTCCTAGGCTGTTCATTTAGGGTGGATTTGGCCCACTTACCCGAGGAGGAACCTAGGAAAACCAGGCTAAGGGTCAGGCTGAGCGGTAACATTTTGGCAAGAATGAGGATTAGCAGTGAGCCTGGCTTTATTTATGGGCATCCTTGTCCTTGGGGCAAAGTTTCAGGCCAGCTGTGTAGGCTTAGCCCCTTCACATGCTCCACTTAGAAGTCTCTTGAGGCCAGGTCTCCTGACCTCACAGCCCAGGTGTGAGGCTCTCACATTCACCACCCCCAAATCCTGGCCTCTTATTGGGCTCCCTGAACCATCTCACACCCCAAGTGTTGGGTACTGGGTATCAGAGAGAACAGTTGTTAGGTCTGTAATATCAACCCACTGGCTGGCCCTAGGGAAGTACGCTGGACTCTCAGAGAATGCTGCTCAGAATCTGAGTAGCACCCAGCTCTTCTGTGGAAGGCTGGAGGGTGGAGATTTTGGCAAATTACCAATCCTAACATACCATCTCAGAGGTTTGTGTACTTGGAACGGAAGTTTTTGCTATCGTGAAGTAGGGTAGGACACAAACCCTCCTTTCTGGCTCTTGGAATGCCACATTCTTATTACACATGAGCTAGCCCTCAGTAACTGGCATATGTTGAATTTAGATTGACAGCTGAAGAGTGACAGCCATGAAATCTCTGAACAGCTTACCCTGGTGCCTACAACCTGGTGCCTACCACCCATTTGTTATTGAACTCGAGTCTGAACTTGAACTGAAGGAGAGAACACAATACAAAGTTCTAACAGGTGAGTTGGCTGGTCTCTTACCAGGGATGCTAAGGCTTTACTGACTCAAAAACACCTTAGTCCAAGCTGGGCATAATGTTGCACACCCAAAATCCAAGCACTGGGGTACCTGGGGCAGGAGGATCACAGCATGTTTGAAGCTAGCCTTGGCTGCATAGTGAGCTCAAGGTCAGCATATACTACAAAGTAAGACTCTATCTCAACAAAACAAAACACCTTAGTCTAAAAGCAGATGAGTGAATAGTGAATAGAAGCCTAGATCATAGATCATGCATAATTAGGGGCCCAGGGTTATCCAGCATGGAATAGACCCTCTCTAAAGGACGGCAGCCTCTCCCTAACAGTTCTGAAGCCTCAGTAGAGCTCAGTGACTTCATCTAAGCTAGTTTCTTAGATAAATGTGTTTTACCTACCTGTGAATCTTATAATCCCTGTCAGGCCAGCAAAACAAGAGTCAACCTGCCCACTCATAGCAGGTGAGCCTTATCCTGTGAATGTCAGAGGTGTGAGAATACAGTATGTTTGGTGGGAACTTGCCTTTGGAGCTAGAGAGCAGCCCCTTTATCAGTACATTAGCCCCCAGGTTAGGCCTGACTTAGATGTGTGGCGCTCTGTTCTGGGTCACAGGGAAAGGCTCTGGGATGGGGTTGTCCATGTGTTTTATGGGATTTATAACAGTGGAGTAGAGGGTAGGAACAAGGAAGGGGAGTGGTGGGAGAGCTGATAAGGTGTCAGGTGAAGTTTTTGAGTGGAGAGGATGAAAGCTTTCTACTTTGACCCTGCAGTCCTGACTATTATGGTGGATTCTGGAGGTGACTCATGATTAGGCCAGGTGATTTACTACAGAGCCCTGCTGGCAGCCTGCCCCATTCCACCCAAGAATAAACTTAGCCATCTGTTTAGATGTTTGTATTTTCCCAGGTTTGTTCCACTCATTTGGAGCTCTAAAGCCTCAGGTGACTTTATTCCACTTCCATGGCCTGCACAGTTTCCTCCAGGAGCTCCAGGTTCAATGGCTGCACTGTCTGGGTCAGGACTGCTGTGGTTCCAGGTGCCAGTCGATAATGGCCAAGCCTAAGAAAGGGGAAGGGCAATCTCTAAGCATGTGGATTGTCTTGCAGCCCCTTAGTTGTGTCCCAGGCTTTTGCCCCATGATTCCTCCTTTCCCACCTTTCCACTGGCTCTATAGGTGAGCTCAGTGTCCGCAGCAGCTTGGTGCCCATTGCAGTGATCAAACACACATCTACGCTGCCGCCAGAACCCAGGTCACCCAGGATCCCTGCAGTGATGGCTTCCACCAGCAGTCCCTGTGCAGCCTCGAGCTGTAATGATGTGTGTGAGAGGTGAAATGGACTCTCTGATGTTTCCTCAGGCTCCAGCCTAGGACAGTTGTTAATCATGAAGCCCAAACTTTACCAGCTGTTCACTTAAATCTTTTCTATCCCTCCACCCCAGCTTTTTCCTCCTCAGGTCTCTACCTGCCTCTCAAGACTATGCTCCCTCCATTCACCTTACTCTGCACAAATTTAGTCATCCCACTCAGAATTGTCTCCCCCACCCCCAATATTTTCTCTGGTTCTTGGCCATCTCTGAAGACACAGTCCCTTTCTTTTTCTTTTCTATTTCCTTTTCTTTTTATTTATTTATTTTTTGCGGAACCGGGAATTGAACTCAGGCCCTTACCAGGGAAGCGCTTGTACCACTGAGCCATCTCCCCAGCCCTCCCCTTTTTTCTCTTTTCAAGATAGGGTTTCACTATGTAATTCAAGTTGGCCTTTAACTGAAGTGCTCTAAAGTGCTGGGCTTACAATTGTGTGCCACTATGCTCAGTTCATCCATTTTCATCCCTCTCTAATGTCAAGACTTTAGGCCTTATACAGGACCACACTTTTCCACTCCTATTGGCTCCTAATAGCCTTCTGTGAACTTCAACATCTACTTTAGAAGCTTTGGCATTGTGAGGACCACACTACTCCAGCTTCCCTCTGCTCAGTATCTACGTAGTTGTTTCGCTTTTTCCTTTCAGAATTCCCTGCCCTCCAATCAATACTAGGCCCTTTTCCCCTGCACTGCCTCAGATCCTGAGTACATTTCCCATTCGTGACCATGTAGTGGGGGCACAGAGATTGCTCACTGTCATGTTAGGCTGGAACCGGTCCTCCAGTACAGCCAGAGCAGCATCCTGCCCAGATCCTACAGGTGGGAGGGGCATCTGAGGTCAGCAGTGACCCTCTAGTCTGGGGTACAAACATGAGGCTAAGGATTGCTAGGCAGGGTTTGTGAAGAAGTAGAAGTACCCAGGGCGGTGAAAGGCAGGCGGCTGTAGGACCCATGGGGATGCAAGCCACACAGCTGCGGTCCTGTAGCGTCTACACCACCCACGATCAGGGAAGCAGCCACGTGGCCTTGGTACCTGTTTGCAGGGGCTGTGGTTATCTGCAAATGGGGTCTAGGCCCCGCTCCTGGCCCTACCGCCCTTGGACTTGAGCTCCTCCCCTTCCCCTGGTTTGGCGGGCTTGCAACATCACCTCTTCCTGTTGTTTAGCTTCTCTTGGGCCGGCCTCTTCCTGTTTTCGTGCCTGTTACAACCTCCTTTTACTCTATCCTTCCCGTTAGCTTCTTTCCTACAATATCCTCTCCCCCCCCACCCCCGTCGCCTCACCGGAAAAGCATCTGGCGTAAGAAGCGGGTGACGGTAGCCACACGAGGCTCGCGGCCTGTGGACAGTGCGTGTAGCTCCATGTTAGACGCCGCTATCCGTGTGGTCATCTCGGCATCTGCAGCTACTCCAGCCCCACAGCAGCTGAGGGCGAAAGGAGAGAGTGTGGGCAGGGCTAGAGAGGCCTATGGTGACAGCAAGGGTGCGGTTCTTTTTTGTATGTCAGAACTGGTGTTGGGGATTCTCACTAAATTTTGGGGGCGATGTAGTGAATCTTCTCACAGTTCTTGTCCGCTACCACCATAGCGTCAGTGGCCTGGGTATCTGCTCCTAAGATGACACCATCCTGCGGACCGGGAGGGGCCTCTCAGTGCTTATCTGGTTCTCCCACCTTGGTTATTCTAATTACTCAGTACCAAGCCCTTGCTCACTCGGAACACGAGGCCTGCGATGGTGGTCCCGGTCTTGTGTGCACGAGGGACCCGGAGCCCCGGAAAGGCGTGTTCCAAGGATGTATTTCTGGAAAGGGAGGAGGGTGGCTCAGGTTTTGGTTCTGCTTCCAGGGCTCCTATCGGAGGGAGTCTCTAACCGTCCAATCTGTCCAAACCTCCCGAATACCCCAGGCAAACTTGCAAGCCAAATCTTTTTTTTTTTTTTTTGCAGAACCGGGGATTGTCACACCCTTGCACTTGCCAGGGAAGCGCTTATTCTATTGAGCCATCTCCCCGGCCCCGCAAGCCAAATCTTAACACATGCCTCCTTTACTCCCAGTCAGAAAAAGGCCCACAGCCTAGCACAAGCGGATTGGACATCCCCACCATCACCCCCAAACACCCAGCAGTTCTCAAAACGGAAGCCCTCTTGGTCTCCCCGCACCCATCCTAAATTCTGGCAATTCTCGAAGCAGAAGCCCCCTCGGGCGTCCCTCAAACCTGTGGCAATTCTCGAAGCAGAAGCCCCTGTGGGACACCAATGCAGGCTTCAGCATTTCAGGTCAGGTAGGGCCGACTTCGATGAGGACCTATGGGCTAGTCAGATGAGTAGGTAGGGTCAGGCGGCAGAAAGGCGTTAGCCTCAGCGTCTGTGTGCTGCAGTGCCAAAGCTGGTTCTCGCTTTCTCTTTTGCAAAATACTCCTTCAGAAGCTTTGGTTTTTTTTTTTTTTTTTTTTTTTGAGGCTTCTTTCACTTTCACCTTTACCCCTGGCCCTAAGTAGCTTAAAGGGGGGGGGAGGGGGGCTTGCCAAGCCTTCCATGCCATTTCCTGAATCTTGTCCAAAACAGAGGGACACTTGTTCCAACTCCCATCTCCTGAAGCTGGGGAGATACCTCAGTAGAGTTAAGTGCTTGCCTGGCAAGCGCAAGGTCCTGAGTTCAATCCCCAGTACCGCAAAAAAAAAAAAAAAAACAACACAAAACAAAAAAACCTTTCATTCTGATACCCTCAGCTGTCTCTTAACCGTGACTTGTGCTTTAAATGCCAAAGCACAAGTGCAGCCTGCAGTCAGATCTCTGTTGGCATTTACTGTCTCCCAGTATATTAGGCACTTTATAGTCTAAAAGTATATTAGACTAAAAGTATGTTACACTTACTCCTTTGTCACCCTTCTGATTCCTCTTTTGCCTTTGACTCCTGGAAACCTCAGACACCTGTCTCAATCCTCAGCCAGTGATGCTGTTCCATTTTCCTCTACCTCTCCATGCAGCACTGTGGGCTGAAGGTATAGCTAAGTGGCACAGCACTTGCCTAACATGCATGAGGCCCTGGGTCTCAGCCCCAGTACTCTATAGAATGATCTGATTAATAGATCTCCCTGCCCTGGATTTTTTTGAGACCAGCTATGTGGTCAGGCTGACTTGACATTCAATTTGTGGCCCAGGCTGGCTTCAAACTCACAATCTTCCTGCTTCAATCTCTATAGAGTGTTACAATTATACTACTACTATGTGACTCCAGGCCCACTCCCCCAGGTTTTTTTGAGACAGGGTCTTGCTGTGTAGTTTAGGGTGGTTATATGCCTTAGCCTCTCCATTGTTAGAATTACAGACATGCACCACTATGGTTCATGTTATCTTTTGGCTAAACGTTATCTTTTGGTGTTGGGCATGGACTACAGGGCCTTGTATTCTAGCACTGGATTACCCACCTAGCCCCCAGATTCTAAACTCTTGTAATCTGCCACTCACCCACTCTTCAAAGGACTGTCAGGAGCTGAGACAAACAGCTCAGATTGTCCTTTAAGTCTTCCAACATATAGCTGTGGGTACAGCCAGTTACTACACCCTGACACAAGCAGGTACAGGAAAGGCTACCTGAACAGCTCAACCCAGAGTCCAGTGCAAGCACAGCCTATCTAGTCTCATGCTCCACTGAGTCCTGGGCCTGATACATGAATCCTGGATGTGGGTATCCTAATAATACCTCTCTTGACTCAACACACATGGCTTATAGCAGCAAATGTCTTTTATTCAGGAGGCATGGGCCGTGGGCTGGCAGTTGGGTCTTCAGGGGTGCTGTAGCGGTAGGCACCCAGTAGGATGGCATTGATGTGTTCCAGCGTCTGGTTGCTGAACACCATATTGAGGTGCTGTGTCCCATTCAGGGGCAGCAAGTGTACAGGCTGAGGTTGGCGGCCCTGCCAGAGACCACAGAGCTCATTGCTGCGTGTGGCCACTGTGTCATCACCATCTTCATAAAGCACATTTACAGGGTCCGAGTAGGGGAAGCCATGGTCATAGATGTAGGTGCTGGGGGTGGACAGGCCCACACCATATATACAGTATACTTCCACTCCAGGTGCTGGGAGTCCTGCCAGCAGGTGACGGGACTGTAGCCACATGTACCAGCCATCCTCAAAATGCAGGTCTTCAAAGAAGCGCTGGAAGTCACGGCCTGTGTAGTTGAAGCTTGGTGTGGAAATGAACACATGGCCCTCAGGCCACACCTGGTCTGAGGGAAACATCCAGGGGGAAGTTGTCGTTATGCGCTGTTCCTCTCTCAGCTTGATGCTGGACATGAGTGGAATGCCCTGGTTGTTACCTGTGAACATGGAGTAAGACAGGACAGGGAGCTGGGCCTGACTACCTCTGGTACACAATTTGCCCTCAGTCTAAGCCCAGTGAAATGCTCAAAATTGTCCCTGGCCTGGATTGGCTTGTCAATGAGACTAGAACTGGCCTGGTTTTCAGTAGGTGCTATATGTGTGCTTATAGGGCCTCAGGAGTGTGTGTGAGGTGTTTCCTGCGGATGTGTGAGGCTGTGAATGGCATAGGGGGTGCTGGCTTTTCTTTCTCAGGCTCTATGTGAGGCCTATGCTGCATAGGTGCCACAGGATTGTTTTGGGAAGGGTGAAAACAAGATAGCCTTCCATTTACTGGTAGATCATGGTTTTTATCTCACCTGATTGTGAGCTTCTGGGGGAAGACCAATCCTGGCAGTGTACAATATACAATAGGTTCTCAAAAGGTGGCATCTGTGTCTGCTGGGTTCTTGGTCTACTTCTCAGGGAAGGGCAGGTGGGGCTCCTCTGTCAGCTTGGTGCTGGACATGAGTGGGGATGTGGAGATCTGTCCTCAGGTAAGGGAAATGCTAGGTATGGTAGTGCATGCCTGTAATCCTAGCACTTGGGAGGCTGAGGTGGGAGGATTGCTGTGAGTTTAAGGCCAGCCTGAACTGCAAAGTAAGACCCTGTCTGGGGAAAAAAAAAAAGGAAAAAAAAAAAAAAAGAAATGCTTGTCCTCTGGGAGCAGGAGAAAACAGAGTGGACTGGACCTGGAATCACAGGGAACACACTATGCTGAGTCAGACTGCTGGAGCTCACTTCCTTTGTTAATTTCTTCTTTATCATTACTACACAGACCCTAGTGGCCTTGCCAGGGCTATTGCTCTTGGGGATTAATGACATACCCCAGAAGTGATAGCTAATAGCCCGGTGACAACTCCATGGTCTCCTCTTTATTCCATTCCCATGGCTCACAGGACAAAGATGATCCAGAGGCCCTCTTACCTGTGGCCAAGACCAGCATTGGCTTGGTAGAGCCACCCCAAGGAGCCCCAAGTGAGATAAAGCCATCAATAAAGCGGTCCTTCCATGACTGGGGCTGACGTAGCAAAAAATAGAGCAAGTGTAGACAGCCAAGGCTGTGTCCAATGAGGAAGACGGGCTTCCCATAGGTAGCATGCATCTCCTCCACCAGCCCGGCCAGCTTCTGGTAGTACTCCTCCTGTTGGCCTACAGTGGTGGATGATGGGTCAGGGCAATAGTCAGGAGCCACTTGTCCTGCCCAGACCTATCATCTGCAGACACTCACCGGGCTCTAGGCGCCAGTCATAGGGGGCAGCCCGCACTGTCTCATCTCGCACATACCCATTGTTCACCAGATTCTGTACCAGGGTGTGCATGTAACCTTTAGGGAAGCAGTGTCAATGGGGCTCTGGTTATGACACCTGTGGACCAAACTTGCTGGCTCATCAAACCCAGAGCCCCTGGCTGTTCTCCCAGTACACACACCTGCTAGCTTGTTGCTGTCCAAGTATTCAACAGAGTAGGTCTTGCCAAAGCCAGGGACACGGATCTCTACTCCAGGGGCATTGGATACACGTCCAGAGCTTCGGTTGTAGACAACCCTGAGGGCAGTAGGAAATTCAGCAGCCAGTAGCCAACGGGCAATGTGAGGCTGGGAAGAGCAAATAGCACATACCTGGTGTTATCAATCCAGCAGTCCACCCCAAAGGGTAGAAACATATTGAGATCCAGCCAGATGGTAAAGAAGTCCTCTGTCTTTCGGTAGCACATCCAGTTCACCACATCCGGTTTATCCAGCTTGGCTTCTAGCTGATTCCCCAGGCAGCCAGGCACTGTGGGCACCGGCTCTCTCTGGACTCCTTGGTTTTGCCCCATGACCCCACCCCTCCATCTCCCTTACCCTCAGCTCCCAGGCACTAACATGTACCATCTCCTGATCACACTCCCTTCCTCCCTACCCCTTTGCAACCCCCTTCTCTTATAGCCCAAAGCCCAAGCTCCCAGTAGCAGGGAAGGTGCAGGAGCCAAGGCCACTGACCACTGCCCCCACAGAACAAACATCCAGCCTGGCTCTCTATTATTGCCAAAGTCCAAGGTATGGGGGTGTGGGAGCTGGGCCTAGAGCAGGGGGCAGGCCTTCATGGGCTTCTGCTATCTGGCTCTGGGCTGGGCATCTGGTCTTTGGTGGGGTAGGGGCCAAGGAAGAAATGGTACAGACAGACCCAGAGTCCAGTGTGGCCACTGCTAACCACAGCTTGTAATGTCCAGGCCAGACAAGATATCAGATACCCCCACTCCACCTTGTTCCCCTGGAGTAGGCAATCCAGAGAAACAGAAAAGTGTGGTAAAGGGAAGGGTAATTTCTATCTGGTCCTTTCCCATAGTGAAGCAAGACAGGCATCAGGGCTGATGCAGGGGGAGGAGGCTTTGGCAGTGTCTGCTGCCAGGGGCTGGGGTCCCAGGCACCCTAAGATCTGGGCTGGTGCCTCAGGGGCCTGGTGGGGGCTTACCGAGGATGACAGGCCGTGTGTGGTTACTGAGCTCAGCCTTGGGCGTGGTGTGCGGGGGGAAGAGCACATTGAGGAGCCAGAAGGGGGCAGCAGGGGGGAGAAGGAGCAGCAGCAGCAGCAGTAGCACCCATTGCCTTGGGGAGCCGGGCAGCCCCATTCCAGCCCAGTGCCTACTCCAGATGAAGCAGCCTTGGGCTGGCCTTATCTGGTATGGGAAAGGGAGGGGCCCCAGGGCCAGTGGGAGGGGCAGCTTGGCCAATGGGGGTGGCCAGAGACTGCTACTGCCAGGAAGGGGCACAGCCTCAGGGAGCCGGCTTTGGGCCTGGGTTCAGTTCTGCCTTCTTCCCTTGGTGCCAGAGGAAACAGAGTCGGGGCAGCAGGAGGCCCAGAAGTACACAATGTTTTATTGAAAAAAGTCAGGCCTCAGCTCAGCCAGCTCCATTCTGCTTGGCTTGGTGGGGGTCCCTGCCCACAGTAGCCTGAGCCAGGTCTTCCTGCAGACAGGCTGGGCTTGATCCCCTCCCTTATTGCTTTTCTCTCCTCTCTGATGGTGACATACAAACAATAAATATACAATAAATAGTGTTCCAGGGCTGGGCTGCACCTTTAGATTCCACATGAGCCCCTGACAGACTCCTCTAGCAGGGCAGGCCTACTTGGGAAGTCCCCAAACTTCCCAAGTCCTACAGGACCTCAGATCCATCTCCATTGCCAGACCCAGGCCTGGTTTTCCAGGAGACCTGGCAAAGCTGGTCCAAGGCAAGGCTGGGCAAAGTAGAGCCAACAAGCAGGTGCTGGGGGAAGGAGGGCTATTGTCCCCACACCCCCACTCCAGGTCACAAGACTACATTGGGCTCAGGAGTAGATGGTGATGACTTCACGGCCACCACCACGCACCAACAACACCCTCTCAAGGCCCTCGGTCAGCACCTCAAGGAACTCCATGTCTGCAGGGTATCAGGTCAAGGAGGCAACAGCAAGACCAAGGGGCAGCCAGGGCCACCCCCACCCAGGGGAAGCCAGGGAACTTGACCTAACCTTGAGTTGTCCATCTCCTACCTTCTTCTTCTCCAAAAAGGGATACAGTTCTCATCACCCTCGCTGTTTTTGGGTGGGCCAGGCATGTTCAGTAGGACCAGGCGGGCATCATGGGAGCGTGTGACAATGACTTCATTGAGCTTTACAGCAGTGTGCATGCGTCGCACATTGGACTGGTCCCTGTAGGTAATGCATCTGATTACTGGGAACCATCTAACCAGGAAGCTTCCCACACAGCTTGTCTGGTTTTTTTTTTTTTTTTTAATGTATTTAGTACAGGGTATCCAGGGTCTTACTACATAGATCAGACTCATAGTGATTCTCCTGTTTTCAGCCTCCCAAGCATTGGGATTACAGGCACATGCCACCATAGCAAGTCTCAATCATCTCAGCGTGCCCTGGTGGCAGAGCTGGCACAGCACTCCAGGGATTGAACCCTGGCCACTGCACTCTGCCTAAGCAGGTGTTTTAGTTCCCTGGGCTATTTGGCTGGCTCTCAACACAGCTCATCTGGCCCCTCTCTGCCTCTATCTGAGACCCCAAAGTAGCTCAGTCTGAATTTACTGCACTCACGGCTTAATGTGCACCAGCTCCCGGAAGTTGTCAGGGGCATGGCTAGGATCCCAGGGCTCAGTCATGTGCTTGTCCCGGGTCCATGTCATCTGGATCTTGTCAGCGCCTGCTGCAGATTCATCCTCCTCATCTGAGTACAGGCTTTCCAGACGCAGGGCTGAATGCCTGTCCTTAACCAGCTGTGCCTGAAGATAATCAGAGTGGGCCCCTGGGAAAAGGGGTTCTTAGCTAGTGGGTCATAACCACTCTATCTCCAGGAAATAAGTACTGGCTCAGGAGGGTCCAAGGTGAGGTACCTTTTCCTTTTCCCTTTCTCCTCCTTTTCTCAATCTTAATCTCAATCCCAGTCTCTCCCTGCTTCAGCCTCTCAGAGTGCTAAGATTATAAGTGTATACCACAATGAGGTTTGGGATGAGTCAGTCTGATGCCCCTACCTAAAAGTATCTCCTAACATCTGATCTTGGCACCTGCCCTCAACCTGCAGCAAAGCAGCCACTGACCTCTCGCTCCCGCTCAGTCTTGGTTAGCCGCATCTGCCGCAGCATCTGGGACCGTTGTTCCATCATCAGTGTGCGCTCATAGGTATAGGCAGAGATGTCACTATTGTGCTGGGAAGGGGGGAAGCTGTGAGCACTGGACCATACAGTCCTCCACACCCTCAGGGCCAGGCTGGGGAAGGGCAGCTCACCATCTCCACCACTTCCACCTCTGCCTCAAGGCGGAGGTGGTACAGGAAGATGGCTAGGTCCTTCTTCATCTGGATGCTGTTGTCATCCATCTGGGCCACTGTGAAGATGCGCATGCGGCACTTCCTCCAAACCTGCGGAAAGCAGCAAGGGCTGATTCAAAGCTGGCACTGCACGAGTCCCACTGCTTGCCCGTGCCCCCTTGCCCAGCTACCTTATGTTGGCGCAACAGGAAGGGCAAAAGCATGAGCATGCCACCATCATGCACGATCCACCACACATCGATGTGGCCCTCCAGGTAGCGCTCATGGTTACTGGGGTAGAAGGCGATGTTCTTGGGCACCAGGAGTGCCAGATGGGCAGCTGTGGTGCAACGCACTGTGTCTGGGGAGGAGGGATATGGGTGACTGCCAGCCGAAGCCACATGACTATGGCCCCTGGTCCACCTGGCCCAGCCCCCTCACGCACCAATAAAGGTCTTCCAGGCACGGGGGTCCTCACTCTGTCGCCAGCCATAGGGCCAGCCCAGCACCACGGAGTTATGTCTCATTCCACCTAGGCCGCATGACTGGATGAGGTGAGCCAGTCCCTCACGCACCTTGTTGGCCACCACTACCTGGCAGAAGCCTTTCACTTTCTCAATCTCCATCATGTTCTTGATTGTCTGTGAAGAACACAGCAGCATCAGAATGCAAGGCCCACTGGCAGCTCCCTCTGTCGGAGTCCCTCCCAGGGTCCTAGGGCAATAACTGCTTGGGGTGGAGGATGCCTGAACAAGCTGCTCACCCAGAGGCCATATTCTCAAGATGAAACAACTGTAACTCCTTGTTCCAGCTCAAAGGTAGCAAAGTATTGCCCACTTGGCTGGCTAGGTCCCTTCCCCACACACTGGCTGCAGCTCAGATGCCACTGGTGTGGCTCAGCTCCTTCCAACCCTCCAGTAGTCACCTGTTCAGCAGCCTGGGCCTCGCCATAGCTCTCCAAGAAGCTTCCCTGGATGACAGAGCCAACGATTGTTAGGCCTTTGCCAGCCTTAAGCTGGGAAGCAAAGGTGAGAAGCCGGGGGTACTTCACATGAAGGTCCTCATCTAGCTTCAACAACACCAGGAGCTGAGGCCTGCAGTGGGCAGATGGGGAGGCAGACTGATACCAGGCCTCAGGGAGTCCTTCCTTTTCTTCCCTTCTCAGAATACAGCCCCCACAGGTTTGGGTAGCATGGAGCCAAGTGCCTGGCAATGCCAAGACAGGTAATCTGACTACAGAGGGGGAGCCAGCACCTCCTGACCCTCCCATCCTTATACAGCAAGGCTCCGGAAGGACCTTCACATGGCTTTTTGTCAGTCTGGCGTGAACTCACCTCCAGTTCTTCGTGTGAGGAGGCCCCTCTTCCAGCCGTAACAACGCATAGCGGGCAGCACTTAGGGACAGGCCTCGGATACCATCACCCCACTCTTTCTCAGCCCTACAGATGCCACCACAAGTTGGTGAGCCCCTGGTTCCACCAGAAATTTCCTTTTTCTTTTTTGTGGTGATGGGGATTGAACCCAGGGCCTCACATAAGTTAAGCAAGTGCTTTACTGCTGAGCCAGAATTCTAGGGATTTCTGTCTATGTGAATGAGGAATGGAAAGGGGCCAGGCTCCAAGTCACAGCTTCCCGGCCCTACCACCCATGGTATAAAGCAAAGTGACCCAACTCCCCCACAAGACAACATTCAGACTATCTGCTTAGTCCTCTCTGGGCTGTTGATGAAGGCCAGGTTGGAGCCCTTCACTCACCCTTGGTATTCAATGTACTTGTAGATCATGCCTGCAATGAGCATGGCGACCAGAGCATAGTACCAGGAGGAGACAAACATAAGGGCTAGGCAGAGGCTCATGCCCAGGAAGGACAGTGCCCTAGGACAGAGGGGGGAAGCAGCAGAAATTAAGAGAAAGTTACGAATTAGAGGTGGGCCCCAGGATATACCCCATCCCATGTCCTAAAGCCCTGGTCAAGTTCCAGGTCACAAACTGGGTACAAGGAATAGTTAAGATCCTTCACTGTTTCCTTCTTCATAGCATTTCATCAACATCAACTGCTGCTCAGGAAGCTCAAACCTCAGCAGAACGGGGCTCCTCCACTCACCAGTATCTCCCATGTCAGGGAACTTGGCTCAGGGGTCAAGTGGGTACTCACCAGTGGTAATATTTGAACCGAGGCCGCCAGTTAGGGGTCCGCAGGAGTGTCTGCACAGCACAGGCCAAATTCACAAAGAGGTAACACATCAGAAAGAACCTGCAGCACAGAGAGGTAGTTGTGGACAGCAGCTTCCTTGTTACTTACAGGTGCCTCTTTTCAGGTTGGCCCTGGACCAAAAACTGAGCCATATCATGGTCCCATCCTGCATGGGTTTAGTCACATTTTCCCTACTTCACAGCACCCATTCCCATGTCCTGATGCAGGTGGAACTCCTCCAGAGGTGTCCTCACAGCCAAGTGGAAAGAGAACGAGCAATCGTTTAACCAGCAGAATTGGGGAGCGCATGCAAGCAAGAGAATAGCTGGAATAGGATGGTGCTGAGGAAAGGTGGGGCATGCTCAACTGAAATGCTAGCAATACTTAGGCCTGTGATCTAGACAACTAGTTGGATAAAGGGCTGTCATGCAAGTGGGAAGAGGAACAAGTCAAGAGACAAGGATCTGGGCATAGTGGTATATTCCTGTAATCCCAGCACTTGGTCTCCCAAGACTGAGGCAGGAGTACTCCAAATGCAAGGCCAACCTGAGCTAAATGATTAGTTCAAGGCAGCCTGAGCATAGCAAGACTCTATCTCAAAACAAATAAATAAAAAACACTAACACAGAAGACAAGCCATGTGGTGATGCATGCCTATAACCTCAGAGCTCTGGGAGGCTAAGGTAAAAGGACTGCAAATTTTAGCCCAACCTAAGTAACATAGTGATTTAGTCACCGTGTCAAAAATAAAAGATGGGAAGACAGCTCAGTGTGAAGGCCCTCGGTTCAGTCATCAGTAACTATAAAGTGAAAGTGCTGACTTAGAGACACAAGGCACTACAGAAGATGCTGGAGTTAAGAGGCCTTGACATGAGCCCCTTTGGAAGGCAACCAAGGAGCACAGGGCTGCGAGGTGGGAGTATCAACTTTTATCAGCTAACAAAGAGGAAGGGTGACAAGAAGGCAGGGGGACTCCTGAGAGGGCTGCTTTAAAAGGGGACTCTCTTGTCAGGTGTGGTGGCGCATGCCTGTAATCCCAGCACTCAGGAGGCTGAGGCAGGAGGATTGTAGTGAGTTCGAGAACAGCCTGAGCTGCAAAGTGAGCTTAAGGCCAGCCTGAACTGCATAGTGAGACCCTGTCTCAAAAAGACCAAAAAAAAAAAAAAAAAAAAGGGGGACCCTCTCTAAGTTTTTTTGGGGGGGGAGGGGAAGGAAACTGGGATTGAACTCAGGTACTTGCGCTTGCCAGGGAAGCGATTATTTTACTGAGCCATCTCCCCAGCCTGGGGACTCTCATTAGTGGTTGCCAGAAAGACTCAAGATAAAGGCTGAGCTCTATCCTCTGTCTTCAGCAATGGTGGTCACTACTCAAGATGACTATGTTAAGAACAGTTTGGGGGTACCACACAGAGGAGATGAGAGTCCAAACATGGAATTACTGGCTGTGGTCCAGGTGGATGCTTCTGGGGGTGAGAAGACTCTTGTCAGGCCCACAGGCTAAGCAGGCAGTGAGGGAAAGGTTCTTTGTAACTACACAAGCAAAGAGCAACTGCCATAGAGCAAAATGTATAAGGATCAGGGCCAGGGAGATGGCTCAGTAGAATAAGCACTTGTCTGGCAAGTACAAGGGCCTGAATTCAATCCCCAGTTCTGGAAAAAAAAAAAAGTACAAGGACCCCAGCATGGGCAGTGCTAAACACAGCACCATGTGCTGACTGCAACCTGCAAGGAACCAGCATACTCACTTGACTAGCTGCTTCTAGAACACTGCTATTATTTTTACATTTTTGATGTATTTGGTACACAGTCTTACTATGCAGCTCAGACTCAGTGATCCTCTTGTTTTCAGCCTCCTCAGAGCTGGGATTACAGGGGTGTACCACCACACCTGGTCTCAGTACTGGCTTAGTGTCCCTGTGTGGGGGGGGCTGGTACCACATGTAGTACAGGGGACCAAACCCTGGTCCCCTGGGCTTACCTAAGCAGGCACTTCCAGAACTTTATTTTTTTCATTTCATGTATTTGGTATAGGGTCTCACTATGCAGCTTGGACTCACAGTGATCCTCCTGTTTAAATCCTCCCCAGTGCTGGGATCACAGGCGTAGGCCACTATACCCAGACTCAGTCTGGCTCCGCATGCCCTTGGGGGCAAGGCCAGTATGGCATGCGGGACTGGGGATCGAACCCTGGTCTCTGCACTTGCCAAAGCAGGTGTTTGGTCCGCTGAGCTATCTTGCCAGCTCTCTTCCAAAACTTTAAAAGCATATAAATTTGAAAATGATGGAAAGGCTTGGCATGGAGGCACATGCTTGCCCATAATCTTGGATGTTAGGGAGGCTGAGACAAGTTTAAGCCCTATGTCTCAAAAAGGGCTCAGTAGAATTCCTGCCTAGAATGCACAAGGGCCTGATTTCAATCCCTAACACAGCAGGTGGGGGAAAAAAGATGGATGGGGCAATGGTAGCTTTACCAAAATGTGAAGGAGCAGGTCTACTGGTCTGCTTGGGGGAGTCTCCCACAGTGAGGCATAAAGTTTGTTGATTACTTTATAGCTTCTGCACAGGTGCCAGGCTGGCTCCTGAATGTAGGGGCAGGCTGAACCCTGCCAGGAAACATCTCCCCACATAGTCTAGCCCAGCTTCCTGAACAACAAGCAGTGCTGCTAGGAGTGTGATCCTAGGCCCAGGAGGATTGTTGTGAGTTTGAGGCCAGTCTGAGATACAAGGCCAGCTTGAACTACATAGCAAGACCCCATCTCACTATCCACCGCCCCCCCCCAAAAAAAAACAATGAAAAGAAACATCAGGGTCATGAGCTGCTAGGGGTCTGAGGTGAGGAGTATTTGGATTCTGGGAGCTTTTCCCAAGACCATCCCTTGTTTTAGTCCCAGCTTACATGGACAGAATGGGGGCCACCATGTCAAGGGAAGCGATAAGGATGCCCAGTTCAGCGATGAGTGCGGTAAGGAGGAGTGCCCATGTTGGCTCGCCATTTGCCTTTCCATGGCCGAATACCTGCAGGGACCAGAAAAGGAGCTACTTCTATCATCTGCCTCCCACACCTGTGTCCACAAGGTATGAGTTACCCCTAAGTATCTGGATGGCAGTCACAAGTTTCCAGGCCTCTGCTCTGGATGAGCTTCAGGCAGGCCATAACATGCTGGGCATAAGCAGCTCTGCCATAGCCGGAAGGACCTGGGCAGGTCTCGGTAGATCCTTATGGCTGTGCTGCAGCCAGATCCCTTTCCTCCCAAGCCAGTATAAGGTACAAGGAGCAGCCAGACTGTGGAACTCACCCGGAGGAAGGGAATGATGTTGTCCTTGGCGATGGCCTGCAACAGGCGTGGTGCCCCAGTGAGGCTCTGGAGGCCAGCACCACATGTTGAGAAGAAGGAGCCGATAACGATGACCCAGGGTGAGGGCCAGGCCAATGTGCCCACCACAATGTTCCTGCTGACACCATCACCATACCTGCCAGGGCGGGTTCAGACTATGTTTCATGCAAGAAGACCTCCAAGCCCTTGCAGGGGGGGCGGGTACTCACAGTGACAGATGTCAGGAGTCAGGAAGGAAAGCTACAGGGCAAGACTCTGGCCTCTGTTGGAGAAAGGTAGTCTCCAGCTCCTATCCTTGCATCCCAGCCCCTGCCCTCATACTGATCCCAAGGTTGCCATCCTCTCAGAAGCCAAAGTCCTGGAGGGTTCCTGGCCCACCTGGTGGCACAGACCACCATGAGCAGCCAGAAGCCTGGGGAGGATGAGGAAAGTGGCAGGGAGGCTGTGTGAGGGGAGGCAGAAGCTAAGGCATCAAAACAGGAGGGGGTGTGGGTCACTCACTTGTCCCGGAGCACCACACCCTCGATGCAGGCACCAAAAAGAACCACACTGCTGAAGTCTGTATTTTGTCAAGGAAGTTAGGCATCCACTGCACTGCTGCCAGGCTCATTCCCCACACAGAACGTGAGAGGCCTTTGCCTCAGTCCCTGTGCACAGCCTGTCTGTGCTGAAGGTTCTGTGGGGTGCACACACACACATATATATGTATACGTGCGCCTCAAGTAGGTGTATGCATGTGTATGAGAGCAGGCACACATGGTGTCTATGCATGGTGACTGGGGACTCACCCACAACCTGCATAGGTCTGGGAAAGGATACACACAAGTGAGGTGGTAATGATGGCCAGGATGGTCCCCACTGGGATGGACTTCTGGGCATCACGGAGGTCCCCGGAGCGATTGGAGCCAGCCATGATACCTCCAAAAACATGAGAGAGACTCCTTCAGGGGACTGCCCAGGATTGGGATAGGGATGGTTGGGCAGGAAGAAGGGCTCACCTGTTACAGATGGGAAGAAAATGCCAACCAACACTGTGAAGGATGTGGCAATATCAGCTACTACATACAGGGGAAGATTGTCCTTCAGTCCGAGAGTGTCTGTGGAAGGTAGTCCACGCTTTTCCACAACCTCACCCTTCTCCAGGTAGGCGCTCCACAGGTTTTCTGTGTGGGCATCAGTATCACCATCACAGACCCACTGTCCTCCCCAGACATATTAGGGCAACCTAAGTGGAGCCTGCAGATACAGGAGGTTCTGGGGGCCTGGGGGACAGTTTCAGCCCAGTGGCTGCTGTCTGCTAAAAGATGTCAGCTAGGAGTCTGACAAAGGTGGCTGAGTCTTCATGAGCCAAGAGCCCCCCACTGCCTGCCTCCCAGACAGAGGCCCTTTATGGCTCCTGTGGGAACATCCCCAGGCACATCAGGGGCTGGTGGCCAGAGGAAGAGAGGCTGCCAGAACTTTCCAGGGCTGCTGCAGGGCTGGGATGCTGGCCAAATAGCCTCTGTTCACCCGAAACTCAGCTGCCAGAAGCCAGGCTAAGAGGACACTGCTGAGTTGGGAAGGCAGCCAGACTGCCCCCAATTCCTGAGCTGGCCACACAAGAATGGCTGTGTTGTGCGCTCCTACCCAGCCTGTGGACTCAGCGACAAGAGGGAGGACCTACCCTGGAGCACACCAGCAGCTGCCCCAGGGATGCCAGGAATCTCAGTCACATTGTTGAGCAGGAAGTAGGGGTCACATAAGTCGGTGGTAAGGTTGGGGCTATGGCAGAATAAATTCCACAACAGGGTGGCCACTGTCTCATTGTCCACTACAGTTGTCTTGGCGCAGACATCAAACTGGTCCCGGGACAGGGTCCGGTTGCCTAGCATGCAGACTCTGGGGAAAGAAGCATCAGCACCTGCTCAGCTGGAGGCCTCTGCCTGCCCCCACCCTGAAGTTTTGGGAGACACAGGGCATCAGAGGCTCTCCACTTGGGAGGAATACCAATGTGATGCTTGGATAAGACAAAGTTACTTACGGAAACACAGGAGGGTCAAAAATTGACTTGATGCCTCCAGCATAGATGGAAAGGATGGAGATGATCACACAGGCCAGGAAGAGTGAAGCAAATTTGTTCACATACTTGACGCCAACAAACACCACTAGGGTCATAAAAGTCAGAAAAATGGTCCCATATACACGCATATTGTTCAAGGTGGCACTTGATGTGTCATGAACACCCACTGGGTAAAAGATGGCAGCTGGTGGGGCAATGTAGGTCTGAAACAAGAGGACAGGTACAGAAGGTACATTCTTATTTGACAGCAAAACACGTCACTTTGGTTTTCTTTTTAAAAGTATATCTAAAAGAAGTTGGCCACAAAAAACCATAGGCTATATGGTTCTACTGATGTGAAATGTTCAGGCTGGGAATGGTGGTATACACCTATAATCCCAGTGTTCTGGGAGGCTGAGGCAGAAGGAGCTCAAGTTTGAGCATAGCCTGGGGAAGTTGGTAATCTAGTGAGACCCTGTCTCAAAAGATAAAAATGGGCTGGGGATATAGGTCAGTATGAGGGCTCTAGCTAGGCTTAATCCCCAGTACTGGGAATAAAAGGAACAAAGGAAAAGTCTGGGGCTGGGGAGAGAGCTAGGCAGTCTAAGAGCATGTCTAGCAAGTGTGAGGACCTGGGTTCAATCCCTGGTAATGCATGCCATGCTGGCCCCCAGAACCCTGGGCACACCATTCTGGCCACAAAACCCGGTATGGTGGTACACGACTGTAATCCCACTGATGGGGAGGCTGAGACAGGAGGACCACTAAGAGTCCAAGCTGTGTAGTGAGACTCTACCAAATAAAAGATTAAAAAAAAAGAAAGAAAAGTCCAGAAGAGAAATCTAGAGCTTGACTAGGGGTTGTCAAGGGCTGTTGGTGAACACAGAACTAATTAATAAAGTTTCTTGAGGGGTGCTGAAAATGTTCTAAAATTGATTATGGTGATGGTTACAAGCTTCTCAAAATACTAAAAACTGATGAATTCTATATTTTCTATATTTAAAAAAAATTTTTTTTAGCCGGGCATGGTGGCGCACACCTGTAATCCCAGCACTTGGGAGGCTGAGGCAGGAGGATTGTTGTGAGTTCAAGACCAGCCTGAGCTACAAAGTGAGCTTAAGGCCAGCCTGAACTGCACAGTGAGACCCTGTCTCAAAAAGACGAAAAAAAAAAAAAAAAAAAAATTTTTTTGTACTGGAGAGTAAACCCAGGGGCTTCATCCTGAGCTACGTACCCATGTCTTTGGTTTATTTTTAATTTTTGTTAAATAACTAAGCTATCCAGCCTGGGATTCAACTTGTGATTTTCCTGCCTCAGCCTCACATGCTGCTGGGATTATAGGTATATGGCACCACAACTGGGTTAAAGTGTACACTTTCAATGGGCAATAAATTGTATGGCATGTCACTTAGGTATTACATTTTAAAAAGAAAGGAAAAGAAAAGAGCTAGGTATGGTGGTGGATACTTATAATCCTAGCATTCTGCCTCTGGTGGAAGCAGAAGGACTGCAGTAAGTTTGGAGCCAGGTTGAATTACAGCAAAATCCAGTTTCAGAAGAATAAAAAAATAATAAAGTAATTTAAAAAGAAAAAAAGAGCAAATGAAGACAAAAATGGTTGCCAACCTGAGCAGTGCAAGACCCAAAGTTTGAATAGCAAAATAAATAATAGTAGTACTGGAATTATGACCACTAACCCTGAAAACAAAAATAAGTATTCTGAAATCCATATAATTACACACGAATAAATAAATCAATTGGGGAGAAGGGTCACATTTCCTTACAGAACTTCAAGTAATAAATGTGGAAGAAATACGACAAACAGAAAACAGATTTTAAAAGTCAGATCTAGGCACAAGTCGCACACTGCAGGCAGATGACCAGGTATAAGCCAGCCAGGCAGACCTGCTAAATATCTCCTGCTTTCTGAGCCCTGAGAGTGAGACAAACCTGTGCTCCCCAAAGCTCCCCAAGCTCCCCAAGTGGCCTTGGTGGTTCAGGAGAGTGAAGGCTGAGTTTGACAGAGCACTCCTGGGTCTCAGGGAGGAGCCTCTGACTTCCAGACAGCAACCTGAAGCTGCTCAGCCTGACTTAAGGACAAGGAGAAGCTGAGTGTGAAAGGCTCTGGGGGAGACAGAGCTGGCCAGAACTCACATGAGCCTAGGAAGTGCTTTGTGTTCAACTTCTCCAAAATTGGTCACTCATGCTAAGTGCAATGGTTGGCCGACTTCTTGCCATGGCTGCAACAGTGCCTGGGCAGATGAGATACCCACAATAAGGCAGCCAGGCCCTTCTCTGCCTGGCTCACACTAGCAGGGGATGAAGGGACCTACGCAAAGATCCTTCCCTCTCCAGGTCTCCCACTGTACAACCCTAGACCCTGGCCATGGGAAAGGAGCACAAACTGTAGGGGCACCTGTGTGGAGTCTACATCTGGAACCAATCAGAGCTCAGCCTGACTCACCAGCAAGATCTCAATGGCCCCCAGGATATACATGGCTGCTGCAAATGTCGTTCCCAGATAGAAGCACAGGCCCACAGCACCTCCAAATTCTGGTCCCAGTGAGCGGGAGATCATGAAGTAGGAGCCACCAGCTGTAGCAAAGAAAGTATACAAAGATCAAGGTTGTTCTTCAAAGGAGTTCCCACCATGACAACCATGCAGTACAGGGGCTGCTTTTCTCATGTATGCAAAGCAGGGCAGGATCAGTGTCTCCTCTAAAGTTTTTTGCCCCCATGGCCTAGCACTGGCCTCCCCCTAGGTAAGTGTATAGACAACAGTGAGGCCACAGCTGAGCCTAACGCACAAGCTGTTGAGACTAAAGCAAGGCTGGTCCAGCAGGTTCCTGGCCTTGGTGTTCCTTCCTATTAACCACAGCATAGATAGCTGAGAATGTTTTGTTTTCAGCATTCTCAGCAAAACACCGAGACTGCACTTTTGGCCCCATGGTGGGCTTCCTCCAAAGCCCCTACTTTTTACAGTGTATAAATAAAGAAGCAGACCATGCTGGCTTGTTGCTGCCTCTCCATTAGAGAGGTCAGGTCCCACTTGGTTCCTTTCAAAATGTCCATAGTTTTTTTCTTAATCTCCCACTGCCCCCTCTCAAGACCTCACTCCCTGTGCAGGCTGCAGGATAAGTGTACACAGCATGCCCTGAATCTGGCTTCCATCAGAGTTTAGCACACTGTCAGGGAGACTAAGAGTCAAAACTGGGCTCCAGAGGGGCAAAGGTACAGAGACAGGGGTGATCCCAGGTTACTAAATGCAACTGCTCTGATAAAACCTCTCTGGTGAAAATCTGGACTAGAAATCAAAGAATTTAAGGGTCAATCCTTTGATCCTGTAACCCAACCTCTAGGACTTTCCTAAGGAAAATGCCAGCAACAAGAACAGAGACTAGTGTTCAAGGCTATTCATGATGATAGTGTTTACAATTCAAAAGAACAGAACTCAAAGGCAGGAGAACAATCACATAAATTGAATTCCACCCATCCAGACAGAATCTTGTTTTTAATCTTATTTATTTGGTACAGGGTCATGCTATGCAGCTCAGACCCATAGTGATCCTCTTGTCTTAGCCTCCCCAGCGCTGGGATTATGAGCATGTGCCACCACACCTAGCCCTGTGGTATGCAGAGATTGAACCCAGATCCTTGTCCTTGGCAAGCAAGCCCTTAGACTGCCACAAGCTATCTCCCCAGGTAAGAGAACCTTGTTTTTAAAAAGGCGTTTCCAACATTTGGGAAATACATGGATATCTACACATAAAAAAGGACAGTCAGGTGTAGTAGTGCATGCCTATACTTCCAGCACCCTGGTAGGTTGGGGCAGGAGGACCACAAATTCAAGCCCAGCTTAGGTAGCTTAGTGACTTACTGAGACCCTGTTCCAAAGTAAAAAAAGGTCTGAGGATATAATTCAGTGTGAAGGCCCTGGTTTTAGTCCCCAGTACAGCCCTAAAAAAACAGCCCATCTGTCTGAGAAACTTTGTGTTTATGTACACACACAGAGTATCATACACACACACACACACACACATTACATATATTATACACAGACTCTGCAATAGGCTTGGAGTGTTGCTCACCCACCTGGAACCACACCATTGGTGGCGATGGCACTCATGGAGATAGCTGTCAGCAGGGTCTGTGGGAAGAAGGGCCTGGATGACCATCTTGTCCAAGTGGGCTCAATGAGAGACCATGGTCCTATGAATACTTACACAGCAGCAGCAGATGAGCACAACGAGGAGAGCCTGCAGCACCCCGGCCATGCCCACCATCCAGGTGAGCCGCAGGAAGAGGATGACTCCGAAGATATTCTGCAAGCAGGGCAGGTACACCCCCATGAGGGTGCCCATGCTGGGTGCCTGTGTGGGCAGAGGGGCAGGGGCACAGAGCATCAGAGGGGCCTGGATGCACCAGAGGGCAGCTCCTAGTTACCCAGCAGCCCTGACCTGCATAGCAGTGTGCAGGACATGGGAGCACAGCTAGTATTGACTTGTATAAAACAGTCATGACTGGAACACTATAAAACCTCACTGTAAAACCTATATGTGAGCTTTTGAAACTTAACTCAAGATACTTCTATTTTTTATTTCAATTCTTTTTTTTTAAAGAACAAATAACAATGAGATAGTTTGAAATCAAATTAGAACAGATTCAATAATTAATACATTGTATATTGTTTTTGTAGTTTTTTGTTGTACAAGGTACAGACATGGAAACTTAACTCAAGATACTTCTATTTTTTATTTCAATTCTTGTTTTTTAAAGAACAAATAACAATGAGATAGTTTGAAATCAAATTAGAACAGATTCAATAATTAATACATTGTATATTGTTTTTGTAGTTTTTTGTTGTACAAGGTACACACATGGTATTCTATTTAGAGCAGATGCTTCTAAACCATGAATTAAGAGAATGTAGCTGTATACTTTTTTTTAAGCTGAATTATAGTACAGTCTCAATAATTAATAATTTTTACATTATTATGTTCCTAGTGGTTATCCACAGTACGAGAAGCAGAAAGGATATCCTGTCCAAACACTATTTGTGCAAATCTTTCTTCTCACAGAATTATGCAAAAGTACTGCATATTTATCCTAACTGTATTGTTTATACAAATACAGAATGGTTCTTCCTTTTTATCCCCTTTTTTTGTTTAGTCCTGTCAGACATGGGTATTCTATTGTCATTCAATTATTATAGGTGCTTGAATTCAGCAAAATACAACAGTCCAGCAGTCCACAATAATAGTGGGTTATCCGAAGAAGTTGTTGACTAGAGCCATTTACAGATCAGATTATTATTGCCTTATATTATATACCTCGTATTTATACTTTTCTGCTGGATGGTTAAGACCAAGATAAAGCAAGACCTATATAACAAAAAATGTAACTTTTGTATCTGATGAGGTCAGTCAAGTCCCCTCAGGGTAACCCTGTACCTCACTCTGTAGATCCTCTGTCAGTGTCAACCATGTGGATGAGTCACGGCCATTGCTTGACCAGTTTTCTCTCTGTGAAAGCCTGAGAGAAAGTTTTCTCTCCATGTGACTCTTCCCAAGCACACTATAGACCATCAATCACATTCCTCTGTGACTCCATAATCTCCTTGATCAGAAAATTTGGGGCACAACTGAGTTACAGGAAGTTACAGTACAGGTTCTCCTATGTCCTGAGTCTTCACTGACCTTGAAAGGCTAGGGCCAAAATGTTGGGTGACCTTGCAGCCCTTCCATTTCTCCAATTTTTGATCTTCAAACTTAGGTTGTTAACCATTCAGAAGAGAAGCTAATTATTACCCTGCAACATATGCAGTTCAGTTTATCCTATCTGACTAAATTCTTTTTAGTTGTTGTTATACCTTTCTATTTGTATTTCTTCTTTTGATTTCTTATACTAGGGAGACTATACAATATTTGCACATGTATATCTGGTTTATTTCACTTATGAGTATCAAGATACTATTTCTTCTTGTCTGTTGAACTTCTAGAAAGAGGGATCTGGCTCAGCAGGTCCCAAGAACCCAAACCAAAGTCTAAGAAGTTGGCTCTATCCTTTGCTTTGCCCTTGACAAGCAGGCCCTTAGGCCGCCAAGCTATCTCCCCAGGTAAGAGAACCTTGTTTTTAAAAAGATATTTTCAACATTTGGGAAATACACAGTTATCTACACATAAAAAAAGGACAGCCAAGTGTGGTAGTGTATGCCTATACTTCCAGCACCCTGGGAGGCTAGGGTAGGACCACAAATTCAAGCCCAGCCTGGGTAGGTTAGTGATTTACTCAGACTCTGTTGCAAAGTAAAAAAGTCCAGTTCCCACACTTCAGTTCACTTGGACACAGGGACTACCCAACCCGCTTCCCTGCTGGACTAAGGCTGGCTTTGTCCCAGCCAAAGAACTTGAAGTGGGGCAGCAAACCAGGCTATTGGATTCCACACTCCAGGCCGTTCTGCTGCCAGAGGTCCCTGTGCAAGCCCAATCTCACCTCCCTGGTTAGCCCCAATCCTGGACCACAGTGCTCCCTCAGCACATCTGAACCTGGCCATGTGCCTCTCTGGCCCTGCTCACTGCCTGCCAGACTCCTCCTTAGTAAATGCTCCAGAAAGTTCAACTATTATCTCTCCTACAATGTTCCCCTGGGATGGATGGCACTGGTACTCTCTCCTGCATTTCTTCAATAGTGATATATCCTTCTATCTAACCAATGGTTTACTAGTATGTGCCATAACCATACTTGCTCAGTTATTGCCCTGTCACCACGAGGCCCTACAGGTCCTCAAAAGGTACTCCTGAAACCAGTGAGTGGTGCTTTAGAATCGACCACACACCCCATTTGGAAAATCCTGCAGAGAGAGAAGAGATTGGCTGCAGGAAGACAGGTAAGACCAAACATGCAGATCCTGTAGGATTTCTTGATAGTAAGGCAAGGCAGGGGCTGCATGCTCAGAGGCAGAGCAGGTACAGCCCAGGGAAGTGGGGCCCTGAGAACTGCCACTGGAGGCCAGCCAAACATCCTCTGCTCTGACACTGGGGTGGTGAGACAGCTAGGTGGCCACAGGAACTTTCTGCAGGGTCCAGACTTAGGGCAGGACCTATGTGCTGCATAAAACACCTTGGAAGAGCCTGGGCAAGGACACTCAGTCACACTGTCCAAGACAGTGCAGGTGATGTGACCTGCAGTGCATTTGGGTTCTGTCTGATCCCTTCTCAGAGACTACCCACTACATAGTGGCAGTAAGAGTCCCTAGTCCCACCCCCATCCTAGGCTGAGTCACTCCAAGAAAAGGGCAGTGTGGGAAAGGGCAGGGCTGGAAATGCTTTCTGCATCCCCAAATATCCTCTGGCAGGCTCAGAAGGTCACTGTGTTGAAGCTAGAGTAGTTGCCAGGGAGAGGCTGCTTTTGGGTCTTGCCATGGTCTGATTGGAGGCCCACCCTTCCTGCTTCAACCTTGTATTTGGAGGCACCAGTCACAGCAGCCATGGATGAGGCACACAGCTCCTTAGCTTCTGAATGATTCCCAAAGACTTGTTGACCAGGCTCCTCCTCCTTCCGTGGAAAAAAGCTACAGGGGCAGTGGCCCGTAAGTACTCACTCACTCACAACCTCACCGTGGAGTTCAGTGAGGAGGCAGCTAAGCCAAAGCACACCATCTCACAGGCTCCCCATCAGAACAAAGGCCTATGGCCCTTCACCCAGCCAGGCTGTGCTCCTACAGTCCTGCTGAGATGTACTAGCGTTCACTGGGGGCCTTTTCACCCTCAATCAGCATTTCTCCAGCTCAGCCTCAAGAGTCAAGTGTGATGAGGCTCTTACCCATGAACCCTACCGTCCATTGCTGCCACCCAGTCAGGAGCTGGAACCATCTCCTGCAAGGCTGGATAGGCATGGCCTCATAGTGAGGGCTCTGTGCTAGCTTCAATCCAGAACATAGCAACAAAATTCTAACTAGTTGGACAGGATAGGGGTTGGTCTGTGCAACTTCAAGATCCCAGCTGTTCCCTCAGAGGAGTGGGCTGATTTGCCTCTTGCAAGGGCAAGATGAGGTTCACCCTCTCTCCTGGGCCCATACCAGCAGGGCCCAGCTCCCACAAGTGGGTTTGAGGCTGAGGACCTGACTTACCCCAACTAGGAGTTGCTTTTGCTTGTGTGGCCCTCCAAGGACAATACTACAGCCAGGACCAAAGCCCAGCTCCTTCCAAACATAGTTGCTCTTCCCAAACCTCAGGGAGGTAGCATGTAGAGACAGAGGGCCCCTTGGATCCCAACCAAAATGTATAGGCAATTTCCACCTTCAGTTAAACTAAGGCCCATGACAGTATGTAGTGCAAGGATGAAAAAGTCATGCTAAAGTCAGAGGGGGGCTGCAGGGTCAGCCCGGAATGTGAGCAGGTGATGTGACTGGGACAGGGACACCCCTGTCCCTCTCCCACACATGGGTTTTCCTATCCTGGAGGGAAGAAACCAAGGGACTTCCAGAGCACTCTACCAGTGGAGCTTTGGGCCAACATGGGGTTTGTCACTTGTTCTAGATTTCACTGTCATAACCCCTAGAGATGACCAGGTTTCTGGCTTGGCCACCCTAATATGATACCAGTGATCTATCATTTTAGTTACATCCATGCTCAATACACCAATCTTTCTCCCAGAGAAAGATTATATGCTGATCTCAGGCAGGTTACTTAAGGTCCTGCCACTCACTTTCTTCATCTGAAAAATGAAGAGGAGCCATGTATAGTGGGAAATAACTAATCCCAGCAGTCAGGACGCTGAAGCTAGAGGATGGAGAATTCCAGGCTAGCCTGACCAATGTGGTGACACCCCGTCTCAAAACAACAAAACTGGGGCTGGGGAGATGGCTCAGTGGAATAAGTGCTTCCCTGGCAAGTCTGCCCAAAAAAACCCCAAAAAACAAAAACAAAATTTAAAAACCCAGTAAAAGGTCAGTGATACAGTACAGAAGAGGTAGAATGCTTGCCATGCATGAGGCCCTGGATCGAATCCTTAGCACTGCCAAAAATAAAAATGGGGAGGGGGGACAGATAGACACTGAAACAGACAAGAGAGATAGAGACAGACAGGGAAAGAATCCAGGCTTAGTGAGCCAGGAAATGGGCTTCATAGCTTGGGTAAACTGTGGATGGGGCTAAGAAAAAGATGAAGATAATAATAGCACCCACCTTACAGGTTTTTGTTTATTGAGACTAGGTTTTCCTATGTTGCCTTGGCTGGTCTTGAACTCCTGGGCTTACTCCATCCTCTAAAGCCTCCCCAGCAGCTGGGTCTACAGGCTGGTCTGGCTTCTAGCTCACAGCTTTGCTGGGAAGATGACATATGAGAAGCCAGGTCCATTCATAGCATGGTGCCTCACACAGCGGGGGCTGTTATGTTTGAGAGCTTGCCTGGCCCTTGACTCCCCTTAGCAATGCCTCCTCAGCTCGCACATGAAGCCTTAGTCAGCACAAGACACTCAACGCTCATCCTCTCTTTGTGTACCTGGGGTCCCATCCCCCCACTCCCAATGGTGTGGGAAGCAGCCACTTCTGTGGTATTCTGGCTGTCATCCCAGGCATGGCTCCTCAAGTCTGATCACAACTGGCTCACCTTGGCTGCTCTCTGGCGGGTGTTTTCCCTGCTCTCAGCCTCTTCGTGCTCCTTGGCACCCTGGCTGAGGTTGGTGTAGCTGACAAGTTTGCCCAGAAGAGATGATACCTTTGGGCGGACGTCCAGCTCCTCCTGTAAACAGAGCCACAGGGCAAGATGGCAATGGGCCAAGTTGGCGCCAGTCTACCTGTATGCAGCCAGCGGCCTGGCCTGTGGCCCTTTGCCAAGCCCTGAGGCAGGATTGGACCCGATCCCAGCTCTTGCCTGGGGAAGCCCAGGCCAGACATCCATGCAGGTGTGGGCACCACGCCCCAGCACGTGGCCCTCAAAGACCCAACCCTGACTGCAACCACTGCCAACCCATTTGTGAAAACTATCTGCCTCAAGGGATTGAGGCAGGCAGGCAGGCAAATTCCACACTTCCTCCTGCCTTGTCTGCTTGGGCACCTCCCAGCTACTACTGGTCCTCTGGGATTCACATTTGCCCACAAAAAAGCCACTTAGTTACCCCAGGGAACCAAGAAGACAAAAAGATATCTGGGACAAGGGAGTTTTCTCCTAGATGGTTGCCCACAGCCCTGATCTTTGTGAACAGCCCTAAAGTGTGATCCTGGTCCCCATTCTGTCCTGGAGGGAGTGGGGATCGAGGGTTTCATTGCAGAAATTTGCTGCTCTTCCAGATCAGGGGCCTCCCAAGGCTCAGGACCCCAGGCCCCAAGTAAGGCCTAGGCTTTCCCTGCCGGTATGGCCTCCTCAGTGCTGGACCCCCACCTTCCTCTTGACCATGTTTACTTTTCTCCTGCTGGTCAGCTCCTTCCTGATCCTACACTTGGGGAGGGAGTGTGTATGAGAAATGAAGAGTAAGCCTTTAAAAGGGAGAGGGAGAAGCCTACATTATTCAGTCATGGGGGAGGTGAATATGTGGGTTTGATTTTAGGAGCCTAATCATGTCTTAAAACTGAATGTTACTTTTCAGCTTGAGTCTAGAAAGGATAAAACTCAAGTTCAGAGCCCTAAATTTGGGAAATTTTCTAAAGAGTTATCTGCCAAGTTATAGATATGGAGGGTAGGGGCAGATGAAGGAGGAAGGACCAAGCCTTAGTACACTAGAGGGGGACAGAGCTGGAAGAGTCAACCAGAAAACACAAGAAAGAGCCCTTGGGAGAGAGTGAAAGTATGGAGAGAAGTTCTGTGAGTGGAGCAAAAAGAAGGTGGTCACCTTGCTGAGGGGCTAAAAGGGAGGCACAGGCGAACAGTCATGGAAATGGCAATGGAGAATGGATTGTGAGCTGCCTCTGGGAAAGCAGTTTTACTCTGAAGGCCAACAGGAATCACAGTCTGGTTGCCAAGGGAGCAGGCAGCCATGAGGAGACTGGAGGAGGAACCATCCTCCAAATTCCCTGCTCAGATGAGGGGTTCCCTGACAGGCCCCTGCCTGCCCACCTGCCCACCACACCTGTGGCCCAGAATGGCTCCTTAGGTACCTCAAAAAGTGCCAGGTTCCTATCATAGTAGTCACTTCCTCTGGAAGCCTCCAAGGGGCAAAGAAAAGGGCTGTTCTCTCTGTGGTTACCCTGTCCTGTGGATAGAGACAGAAGAAAATTCTGGTTAGTGGTTGCCTCTTGAACCCCAAAATACACACTCTATAAAACATTCTGGAGCCAGGTGAGGTGGGGAATAGATGTAATTCCAACATTGGGAAGGCTGAGGCAGGATCAGCCAGTCTGGGCTATATAGCAAATTCAAGGATACACAGCAAAATTTTATCTCAACAACAAACAAAACCAACTCAAAACCAATCACTCCTTGAAATGCCAGAGATAATCTGGGAGATGTAAGCAAAACCCAGCACATCATTCTCTGGAGGATAGCACACCAATGAGCAAGCCCCACATACAGCAGGGCCAGCATGTGCTGAGGGGTGTGGCCTGCGGGCGGTCTGGGGCGGCCCCTCAGGCTTCCCTAATTTCTTCCCTGCTCAAACAAGTGCATAATGTGCCTGAGCCAAGGTGTGGTGTTGGGACCTGACAGATGAAGAGGCACACTGCATCTCTGGATAACATGGCTGTGGCTTGCTAGCTTTCCCATTATGCTCCGCATGCGGAGGTGCCCTGGAGAGCACCCGGAGGCATGCTGGAAGACAATTCAGGCACTGTGGAGCAGAAGGGTGTGTGTACACCAGGGTCCTCTAGGTAAATCAGACTGCCAAGTGGGTGTTGGGATGTGCTGGATGGAAAAGTAGTAGTGTGGCTGCTGGCAGAAGCCACACCTTGCCCTTCTTTCCCAGATCCTACTAGTCTGCTCCAGAACAGGTAGGAGGCTGATGCCAGCAGGCCACAGAGATTCAGCCTCATCTCCAAGAAAATCTGCAGAAAGCAGCCAGGTATACCTTTTCCAGCTTCTCATCATTAACTCTTCTGTTTCTCAGGCTTTATCCCTTGTGCCCTTCACATTCCCAGCTTTCAAACCAAAAGAGGAGGCCAAGCACTGCTTTTCTAGGTGTCGAGAGCCGCCCTCACCCCCACCCCAAGGCAGCCAGGCAACTTCAGCATTGGCTTAAGATCTCACAGCAATGGGAAACTGCTATTTGGGTTCAAATAAGCAACTGTTGAATGGCAGTAGCATGCAGTTCAGAGGGTAGATGGATTGGGTGTCATCACCAACCCAGACTCCTGGTATGACTGAGCCATGCATCTTTCCTGTTTCTTTTTTGTCTTTTTGAGGCAGCATCTCATTATGCAATTCAGGTTAAGTTTGAGCTCATTTTATAGCGCAGGCTGGTCTTGAACTCCCAACAATCCTCCTATCTCAGCCTCCCAAGTACTGGGATTACAGGCATGTGCCACCATGCCTGGCTTTTTCTGTTTCAAAAGGCCACAATTTGTCTCTTGTTTGCAATTGAGAATGTTAACTGATGCACTCCTCCATCTGAAACATTCTTTTGCTATTTAGCATGTAATTTCACTTGTCCTCTCTGAGCCCACAACCATTCAATAAGTACTGCACTGGTGACTATCATCAAAACTGATAGGGAAAATGTGCCCGTGACAGGGCCGGTGAGATAGCTCAGCAGCCTAAGCTCCTGCTTTGGCAAGCACAGGGACCAGGGTTCGATCCATGGTCCCCAATACCACACAAGCCCTGCCCCTGGGACACACTGAACCAGAGACAGAGCTTGGGTGCATGCCTATAATCTCAGCACTGGGGAGGCTAAAAACAAGAGCTGCATAGTGAGATCCTGTACCAAATACATAAATGGAAAAAAAATGTGCCCACATGCCCAAAATTTCCATCGCAGTCAGCTCTTCCTCCTAACATGTGCAAGCTGTACAATTGCCTCATGTAGCAACCTGATTAGCTAGTGGGCCAAGCAGCTAAGTCCCACATTTGATGGTGGCACATTGGTCTGTGCGAATGGCAAGGACAACTTAGTCCTGTTCAGCCCACCAAGTCATGTTGTAGTTCAGTGGGATCACACCACTCCTCAGACACCCTGACACTTGTTACTTGGGATCTGGATCAGGAGTCATAAGAAAACTCTGAAAATCCAGTGATACTGTCTTTTATATTGACCGCTCTTCAATGAGAAGCCTCTGAAAATTACTCATGTCTTTTTTATGGCAAAAAAAGTGTTCCCCTGAATCAGATTCTTCACTTTGACAGAAGATGGTTCATCTTACTTCCCTTTCTGTCTTGGCTGCCAGGAAATCTCCAAGCTAAATTTACTGGGCTGTCACTACCTATTTAATTGTTCTTGTCTCCTACTTCCCTTAGGGAAGCATTTTTATTGTGTATCTCTGATCCTATTGTGGAAATAGGTTGGAAATGAATTATAAATTAAACTGGTGCACTGCAGCCTGCCCCACCAGTTATTTTGTTGTCTCTCTAGTTCACATTGATAACTAGAAAACATATAGTTGAGCACACAGCAGGTCCTCCCTCTCCAGATGGTCCTCTAAGACCCAGGTGATATACTCTCTTCAGCTATCATTTCATGATGGCCCTTCCAAGTGTTTCCTCTACCAGGCATGGTGGTAGATGCCTGTAATCCCTGCATTTCAAGAATTGAGAAGGGATGATCAGGAGTTTGAGGCCAGCCTGGGCTATCTAGTAAATTCAAGTCCAGCCTGAATTTCAGAAAAAGATCCTGTCTCAGGCACAAACAAACAAGCCAATCAACTAGGAATTGCTTTTAGTCCCTGCAGGAGTTCCAGTAGATACTGTTTACCCTGTTATAGTGACAAGGAGAGTAAGACCCAGAGGTTCAGAGCAAAGCCATATAGTGAGGGAACCAGGGTCCAGTAGAGCCAGGTAGGGGCTAAGCTGCAGGTCCTTGTTCTTAGCCCAGGCCCCAGTCCATCCAGAGTGAACCCAGAGAAGAGCATATTCTTTAACACCAAGTTCAGGGTTTGTACACCCCACCTCTGGCTATTCAGACTTTCAGATTCTTGGCCCTTCCCCTGTGTAACCCAGGGAAACCTGCCTACCTTCTCTGTTCTCTGTTGTCCACGGTTCCCTTGTCCTTTTCTATATAGAGTGAAACCTTTGAACTGCCCTTGACATCAGAAAAAGGACTGTCTATGTCACACACAAAGCAGACACTCCTTAAGTGTTCCAAAGTCTCATTTAGGATAGCTCACATGGGATTATGCAGGAGGGTCTAAGCAGTGGCTCTGTATTTGCCCTCAGCTTCAAGCTGCCTGTTTTGGTTTCAGCTATTCCAAAAATTCCAGGGCAGGTCTGGGCACGCCTTCCAGGCCCAAGCTGCTGAGACATGATTGCAGACCCCAGTGAGCTTAAGCATGGCCAGGGCGTGGGGGCTGCCTGTAAGTGCACAGGTGTTCCCACCAGCAACTTGTGAAGATGTCAGTGACCCTTCTGGTCCTGTGCACTGGGGCATCTGCCTAAGGGGACCCTGCAGGACCTTCCCACTCCCTGTCAACAGGCTGGCTTGACCCCTCAGAGTAGACGTGGGCTTTGAGCTGGGGCTTCCAGGAGATGGAGCTAACTGGTTTTGTGGCCCCCTGAACCTCCACAGTCCCCACAATAAGGGTCAAAATCACTCACCCGGGTGCAAGGTGTCACCCATCCTGCAGACAAAGCCAAAGTCTGGCTGACAAGGAGTTAGAAGAGAGGTAAGAGGGTAGTGGGAGGAGCTGTGACCTATTGTAGGTGGAGGGATCTGGCAGGTCTCAGCCAATGTGGGCTCCAGGTCCCACTAGTCACCCTGTGAGAGGGCAGGGCAGCATCGGGGACTCACGTTGCTTTCCTCGCCTGCTGGTCTAGGCTGATACAAGGTATGCAGCCCAGCCTCTGGGGACAGAGATCCTCCTTGACCTAGAACAGCAGTTCTCACTCTGACACCTTGAACAAGGCTAGGGGCAGACAGGAGCAGGGCAAGGGGCATTCACACAGCTGTCAAGCCTGAAAAACCCCCATGTCCAGCGGTCTGTGCTGTGGCACATCCACACATGGCCATATACACACGGCCATCATTAACATTACATACGGATCACCTCTGTCAACATCATCTACATCGACTACCAGTCATCCTCATCAATGACAACCCTGCAGAAAACGGGCCAAGTGCGCATGCTCTGATCTGAGATACCCTCATCTGTACATTTGCACAGTTGCACATGCACTTGCCACTGCTCAGACATATGTTCCCAGCGGTCTTCACACTACCAGGGGATCTCTGGCAAGGACCGCACTGGGGTAGGGAGCCTCCTGGGATAGGAGACTGAGAATGAGGTGCGGAGAGAGGCAGGCACCTGGAATACAGAAGGAGAGGCTCACCTCCAGGCCCACCTCTAACACCCAGGGCAAGAGTTATGGGGTTTCTCTGGGTTTGAATCCCTCAGGGTGATGGTGATGGTGGCGGCGAGTTACACAACCTTCCCCGCCTCCTTTCTCTGTTTCCTAAGTGCGAGTTACAGCGCCTGTCCCAAGGTGGAGGTTGGGAAGATTAAACGAGTTGATTCAGGTAAAGCGCCTTAAACAAGCCTGGCTCCGTGGCCGTGCTCCCCACCTGCCCGCTGTATTTACGAGGGGCCAACACCAGCACCCTAAGCAGACACATGCGCCTCCTTGCCCCGCCAGACAGCAAGGTGACCCAGTGACGGAAGGGAACCACGGGGGCAGAAATGCTGAATCCCACAAGGGAGGCAGGGAGGATGGGAGCGGTTCACCCAAGAGGAAGGGTCTGCCGCCGGTGCTTCTGCTGTGCTCCCAAGAAGACAGGGCCGGAGACCCGGGCTGGGCGCTGTCCGGAGTCGGGCGGCTTTCTGGACGGCCTTCCCGCTGGCTCGACGCCCTGGGCGGCCACGTCTGCAGCCCCCGCCCGCCGCCCGCCAGGGAGGAGCTGGGGCGGGGGCGCGGTCGCGGTCGGGCCCCGGCGTCCGGCCGAGGCACACCCAGCCCGCGCGCGGAGCCGGCGCAGGGAAGAAACTGAGCCCGCACCGACGTGCGCACGCGCGCCGGTCTGGCCGGCCGCGAGGTCCGGCGCCCGCTGTCCCGCCCGCGCCCCGGCCGGGCGCGCCCTCACCGTCCGACTCGTCCCGCTCCGCGTGCTCCCCGTAGTCCACCCAGCTGAGCCCCTCGAGGTTGTCATAGTCGCCGCGCCGCGGCCCGTCCACAGGCACCACGGTGAAGTGAGGCATCCCGCGCGCCGCGCTCCCCACGCCCGCCGCCCCGCCGCCCGCCGGAGGTCCCAGGCGCCCCGAACCGCGCGCCCCGCCCGCTCGCATTCCTCCCCGCTGCGCTCACTTCCTCCGCCCGCCCCCCGGGCCGCCCCTCCTGGGCGGGGCGCAGGAGGGGCTCGGGCCGCCGGCTCCTCCCCAAGGGGGCCGCGGTAGTTAGAGGACCCGGGCTGGGAGTACTTCCCCGAGGGAGGTCCCGATTCCTGTGTGACTTTGAGTGAGGGGCAGCCCTCTCTGATCCCCTGGTACGATAGGAGGAATGGGCTTCCAGGTTTGCGGGTGAAGGGCCCAGTGGATGGGGAGCGCCTTGCTCCGGTTCTACGCCCTGGACCTGGTCTATACTGCGCGGCACTTTGGTTACTTAACGGTGAGGGTAGGCGGGACCGGCCCAGTACTGCAGAGGCCACCCACCCCGTCCTGGGTTTTCCCCGCTGATGCCATATTCTCTGCCTTACGTGTTTCGGCAACCCTGGGAACAATCTGGTGGAAGGGGCTGGCGACTATCAGTTCTACCCACTGCGTCCGTTTAGTGTGTGTGTGTGTGTGGGTACCCAATGGGTCCAGAGCTGCGACGTTTGGGATAGCACACTGTCCCCAAATCGAGTTCTTTCATTTTATTTTTCTCTTTTATTCTCACCCCCGAGTTCTCTTTACCCAAGTGCTTTACTTACTTGCTGATGTTTTTTCTTTTTTTTCTTTTTTTTTTGGTCTTTTTGAGACAGGGTCTTACTATGCAGTTCAGGCTGGCCTTAAGCTCACTTTGTAGCTCAGGCTGGTCTCGAACTCACAATAATCCTCCTGCCTCAGCCTCCTGAGTGCTGGGATTACAGGCATGCGCCACCACGCCCGGCCAATGCTGATGTTTTTTCTTTCACTTTCTATCCCATCGCTTCAGATAAAGCTAGTGTGCTTTTTCTTTTTTTTTGCCGTACCAGGGATTACATTAATCTTTATCTTTTTGGGCTGTCTTTTCAGCTTTTTTTCTATCAGCCCTATCTTCCCATCTTAACCTATTTTCATTCTCTCCTTTTTAAAGCTCACACATTAGAAAGCTTTAGGCTTGTCTCTTTCTTTCTTTCTTTCTTTCTTTCTTTCTTTCTTTCTTTCTTTCTTTCTTTCTTTTTGAGACAGTCTCCCTTTGTAATACAGGCTACCTTCAACTCACTGTAGTGTGGTCATTTCAAGGCAATCCTCCTGCCTCAACCTCTCAAGTGCTGGCTGGGATTGCAGACTGGCTTTCTAGTTCTTCTGACTTGGAACTTCCTAGCCCCAGCTCTTTTGGGTGCCAGGTGCGGGTGCCAGGTACCCAATGGGGATTGCAGTCACCTGGCCCTGCTGATTGACCCCTCTAGCCAATCTCCATCTAACCTCTCCCATGACCATTGTGAGGAGGACCTGACCTGCCTTCCAACTGGACTCTCCCCTACTCCTCACCTGCTGGCCCTCTGCTGCTCCCTGAAGAGGCTCCTTTTCTGAAAAGAAAGCCCTGGATTGTCTCTTATACAAGGTGAGCTGCTCTGTCGGGTCCCCCAACCATCTTTCTGCGCAGCCTCATCTTTTTAATCTCTTTCACCTGCTTGGACTCACTAGTCGCTAGGCATCACCCTCTGTTTACTTTGGGGCAGAGGAGAGTGACTGACTCCTTTTTTTGTTTTTGCTACCAGGTATTGAACTCAGGAGCCTCCTTTTATGCTATACCCTGCCCCCAGTCTTCTCAGACATTGCCTGCCACTCCCAGGTACACTTTTCCTTCATGTTACCCATGACAGACAGAAATGTGTTAGTGAGGAATTTTGATTAATGTCTGTGTTTAATCCCAGTGCTTGGGAGTCTGAGGCCAGAGAATAATGAGTTCTAAACCAGCCTAGGTTACATAGTAAGACTGTCACAAAAAAAAACTACACACACACACACACACACACACACACACACACACA
>PVKA01017826.1:24138-45102 GCA_004027165.1 Ctenomys sociabilis | reverse complement strand
TTTTTTTTTTTTTTTTTTTTTTTTTTTTTTTTTTTTTTTTTTTTTTTTTTTTTTTTTTTTGTATTTTAGGGAAGAGTATACAGAGTGTTCATGGTCTCACTACTAGATCAGACTCCTAGTGATCCGCCTGTTTATAGCCTCTTCAGAGCTGAGATGATAGGTGTGTCACCACGCCCAGTCTCAGGTACCTTCTTAGTGCACTCTGGGGGCAGGGCTGGCACGGCAGGTCTGGGGATCGAACCCCCAGCCCCTATGAACCCCAGCCCCTGTGTGTGCTTGCAGGCACTTTAATCCACTGAACTGTTTGGCTGGCCCTTCTGTAGGGTTTTAATCATGAATGTGTATTGGACTGATCATGTGTTTTGTCCATGGCTTTGTAGTATGGAGTATTATACTTATTGATTTGTGTATGTTGGGCCATTCCTGAATCCCTGGGATGAATGTGTTCTGTTTGCTAGTATCTTATTTCAGGACAGGACCTTTCTCTGTTACTTCTTCAGTTTCATTGTTTGATATTAGGTTATTTAGAATTTTTATATCTTCTTGACTCAGCTGTGATAATTTATGTATCTGGCAGTCTGTCCATTTCGTATGAAATTTCTACTGGAGTACAGGTCTTCGAAGTAGGTATTAATGATCATCAGGATTTCTGTTTTGTTTTGTTTTTTACTGGGGATTGAACTTAGGACCTTGTGCTTATTGGGCAGGCACTTAGGCTGCTGAGCCATCTCCCTGGTGATCATCAGGATTTGTGCAGAATCCTTTGTGATTTCATCCTTTTCATTCCTGATTGCATGGATTTAGGCTGCTGCCTCCTCTTCCTACTTCTCTTCCTCCCCTTTGTGCTTTCCCTTTCTTCTAACTCCTCTTCCTACTTCTCTTCCTCCCCTTTGTGCTTTCCCTTTCTTCTACCCCTTCACCTTGTGATAAGATATCACTGTGTAGTTCAGAATTCTTTGTAGTCCAAGATATTCCCATCTCTGTCTCTGTCTCTGTCTCTGTCTCTGTGTCCCTCCCTCCCTCCCTTCCTCCTTCCCTCTCCCTCCCTCCCTCCTTCCCTCCCTCCCTCCCTCCCTCCTTTGTGGTACCAGGGATCAAATTCAGGACCTTGTACTTACCAGATAGCCGCTTATGCCGCTGAGCTATATCCCTGGTCCTGTTTTTCTTTATTCTTTTTATTTTTGTATGGATTTAGTACAGATTCTACAAGATCACACTATACAGATCAGGCCTGTAATGATCCTCCTGTTTTCAGTCTCCCAGTGCTGGGATTACAGGCATGTGCCACCATGCCCAGTCTCAGTGTCCACCTCAGCAATCCTGGGGGGTGGGGCCTAGCACAATCCCTGCTTCTGCCTAAGCAGGCGTTTTAATCTGCTGAGCTATCTGGTTGGCCGTAAGACAGTGTCTTGTTATGTAGTTCAGGTTGACCTTGAACTCACTGTGTTAGCTCAGTATGACCTCCCGTGTATGGCTGACCTTTATTGTTGTGATCCTCCTGTCTCAACCTCCTGAATGGCATATGGACATGTGCCACCATGCTTGGTTTCTTTTCATTTTACTTAGTCATTCAAAGAACCAATGTTTGATTCCATGTTTTGTTAGGCTCAATTGTATTAATTTCTGCTCTGATCTTTATATTTCTTTTTTTTTTTTTTTTTTTGTCTTTTTGAGACAGGGTCTCACTATGCAGTTCAGGCTGGCCTTAAGCTCACTTTGTAGCTCAGGCTGGTCTCGAACTCACAACAATCCTCCTGCCTCCGCCTCCCGAGTGCTGGGATTACAGGCATGCGCCACCATGCCTGGCCCTATATTTCTCTTTTATACTTTGGGTTTAGTCTGCTTCCCTCCCCCCTTCCCCAGAATCTTAAGTCAACATTAGGTTATTTATTTTAGCTTGCTCTGTTTTCCTATTTTGGGAATTCACTGCTATAAATTTCCCTTGTAGGACAGCTGTCATTACATCTCATAAGTTCTGGTATGTTGCTTAAATATAGAAACTGTCTAATTTCTTCTTTTAATTTCATCTGACTCATTGGTTGTTCAGGAAGATGTTATTTAATTTCCATTTGTTATGTGATTTATATAGTCTCTTCTGAAAGTCATTGACGGCCGGCCAAATAGCTCAGCAGATTAAAACACCTGTAAGTAGGCGCCAGGGGCCAGGGGTTTGATCCTCAGGGCTGCCATGCCAGCCTCGCCCTCAGGCACATTGAGTAGACAGTTGAGACTGGGCATGGTGGTGCATGCCTGTAATCCCAGCTCTTGGGAGGCTGTAAACAGGCAGATCATTACCAGTCCAATCTAATAGTGAGGTCCTAAACCCTGTAGACCTTCCCTAAAATATAAAAAGAAAAGGACAGTCATTGATTTCTAATTTCATTGTACTATGACCTGATAATATGCATGGGATAATTGCCTTGCATTTACTTATGCATATTTTGTGGGTTAGTATGTAGGTTTTTTTTTTGAGACAGAATCTTGTTATATAGCCCCTGCTGTCTTCAAACTCATGGTGATGCTTTTGACTCCTGTGTATTGGATTACAGGCAATCAGCATCATGGCCAGCCAAGTATGTATTCTGTTTTGGAGAAAGTCCTGGGTACTGCTGAGAAGAATGTGTATTCTGTTGTTGTCAGAACACTATAGATACCTACTAAGTCCATTTGTTCAGAGGTTTGCTTCCGTTGTGATATTTATTTATTTATTTATTTATTTATTTATTTATTTATTTATTTTGTGTCTGGTTTATTTGTAACAATGGAGTATTAAAGCCTCCTATTGTACCTGTATTAGAGCCTGTCTGATTTTTCATATCCATTATTGTTTTATTTAGCTGAAAGTGCTAGTATTTGATATATATATATTTATGATTGTTATCTCTTCCTCTTGAATTATTCTTTTAACAAGTATATAATGACCTTTTCTCTTCTGGTCCGTCTTAGCTTGAAACCCACTTTGTCTAAGAATAGAATGGCTACCTTTTTTTCCTGGCTCCCTTTACATGAAGTATTATTTTTCATCCTTTGATTTGTAGTTTCTTTTTTTGAGTTAGATGTTTTTCTTGTATGCAGCATATGGTTGGAACTTGTTTCCTGATCCATCCTTTAGTGATGAATTGACACTATTCACTTTCATTGATGGATATAACTGAAAGGTATTAATTTGTCCTTGTCAACCTATTATTTTCCTTTTTCCTTCTATTTAATTGCTTGTGTGATGGATTCATTCTGTTGGGATTCTTAGAACTGTCTTCATGGTCCATGATCTTTCTAGAATGTCCTTCAAAAAGTATTGCTTTGGTAGTCATGAACTTATTCAGGTGTTCTTGAAACACCTGAATCATGGAACTATCTCATTTCTCCATCTATTTATTTTTGGAACCTGGGATTGAACTCAGCCCCTTGCGCTTGCCAAGAAAGTGCTTATTCTACTGAGCCATCTCCTTGGCCCTTTATTTGTTGCTGTGCATTTGGAACTGCAGTGATCCTCCTGCTTCAGCCTCCCCAGCCCTGGGATTACAAACATGTGCCATCACACCCGGTCTTGGTGGCTGTGGCTGAGTGCATCCTGGTGGTGGGGCTGGCATGGCATGTTGTACCAGGGATCTAACTCAGGATCTTGTGTTTGCGGGGTAGGTAGTTAGACTGCAGAGCTATCTCCCAGTCTCTACATCTTTTTTTTTCGGAACAGGAGATTGAACTCAGGCCCTTGCACTTGCCAGGGAAGCACTTATTCATCACTGACCATCTCCCCAGTCCCTTCTACATCATTTTTTTTTTTTTTTTGGTGGTACCAGGGATCGAACTCAAGACCTTGTGCTTGCCAGGCAAGCACTTACTCCACTGAGCTATCTCCCCAGTCCTACATCATTTTTTTTTTTTTTTTTTTGGTGGAACCAGGGATTGAACTCAGACCCTTGTGCTTGCCAAGGAAGCACTTATTCCACTGAGCCATTTTCCCAGCCCCCCCCACATCAATTTTTGAAAGATAATTTTTTGGGAACTTCATCAGTTGAGGTTAGAAGTTACTGTCTTTTAGCTCTCCTTGATTAAATGGTTTGAGAAGTCTGCTATGAATCTGATGGGTTTTCCTTTATATGTGATTTATTTCTTTTTTCTAACAGTGTTTAATCTGTTCTTGTGTTGAATTTCTGGAATCTTTGAGATTTTTTTTTTTTTTCCCCTTGGAACTGGGATTGAACTCAGGGCCTTGTCCTTGCCAGGGAAGTGCTTATTCCACTGAACCATCTCCCCGGCTCCTGGAATCTTGACTATTGTATGTATAATTTTTTTTTCTGATCATGGCTAATTTTTTTCTGATCTATGCCTTACTCATATCCATTCCTAGAAAATTTTCTGGTTTTTTTTTTTTTTTTTTTTTTTTTTTTTGTATTTTGTAGTGGAGGTGGTCCACAGGGTGTTCATGTTCTCAATACTAGATTGGACTGGTAGTGATCCTCCTGTTTACAGCCTCCCTCCCAAGAGCTGCGATTACAGGTGCATACCACCCTGCCCAGTCTTAGAGTGCCCCAGGGGTGGGGCTGGCACGGCAGGCCCAAGCATTGAACCCCTGGCCCCTGGGCGTGCTTGCAGGCACTTTAATCTACTGAGCTATTTGGCTGGCTCTTTCTGGTATTCTCACTTTTTTTTTGGTGGAACAGGGGATTGAACTCATGTCTTTGTGCTTGCCAAGGAAGCGCTTATTCTGCTGAGCCATTTTCCGGCCCCCTCTTTCTGTATTCTTTGAACAGATTTTTTTTTGTGTGCTTTGTGCTCTTATGATGTTTCATTGATGCCAACTAAGCTTAGTAATCCTATTCTTCTTTGCATTATGCATTATCTGTTGGATTGATTTTTCATGATTCCTTTGTATTTTTAAGCTTTTGTTTTGATGATCACTAACCACAACCCTATTTTCACTTTTTAACATTGGGATCACAGGCACACGCCACCACGCCCAGTCTTAACCTCTATCTTTTAGATTTGATACTCTTTCTTCATATTGATTGATTATGCTGTATATACCTCCTGTAGAATTTTTAGTTTCCTGGATATCTGTTTCAATCTCTTATGTAGAATCCAGGTTTTTCCTATGTTGGGCATTCATGATTTTAATAACTTTCCTAAGCACCTTTTTTTTTTTTTATAGTCTGTATATATTGTAGATTCGCCAACCATGTCCTTAATTATGGTCATCATTTGTTTAATTGTCTGAAATTACTTTTCCCCTAGAAATTCTTTCATGTGCTTTGTTACTTCTGCTGCAGAAAGTTCAGCTGGGTGGCTTTTGATTTCTATGTCAGTGCCCCCTGGATTTGCCTCAGATGAGCTAGAGGTCTGGGGTTGCATCTTCTGTGTTTCCTCATTTTTTAATTTATTTGTTTTCTGCATTGATGCTTATAAATTGCTGTGGTAGGTAGCATTGTTAGTAGCATGATGACCTCTTTAGGAAATGATTGTTTTTTTTCTTTTGGGGTCTATAGTTTTGTGGCATTGTCCAGTTCAGACCATGACATTGCTCCTGCTAGTAGACAGAGGAGGTGGTTAGAGCCCAGATCTATGCTGAATAATACCACTGTGCTGGTCATAGGATTAGGGCATGGTGTTTGTTTTGGGACTTGCAAAATCCGTGGAACTTGAGGTTGCACCTGGTGTCAGTCATGGAGTTGGGACTTGAGTTGTTTAGTTTGTTAACACTTGATTTTCCTTTTTATTGGCCAGCTCAGCCCATCCTGTATGGTGCTGGGAATCTAACCGGAGTCTCCTGCACTTGCCTAAGCTTGCCTATGTAGGTGCTTTAGGCTGCTGAGCTATCTCACTGGCCTTTAGTTTGTAACATTTGGGAGTGGGGGTGGGGATTCTCTTGCAGGTCTTCCCATAGTTCCCTGACCATAGACATCTCCCTTGATTGTTCCTTATCTGGTTTAACACTGGGAACCCTGAGATGAAGCTCTGACCTGCAGCTGCTCTGCATCCCACACACAGTTGTCCTCTCTCCCTAAAATGGCATCTGACCAAGCACCCAGTTGATTGGGCTGGAGTCACTCACCAGCTGTTGTAACACACAGCATGCACTGGTGTGCTTCTCCCTAGACCTTTGAGGAGTTGACTGCTTTTACTGTGTCTTTCATTGTTGTAAGAACTTCATCTAGGGAATCACTGAACACATAGTGATTATTTGTGGGCTGTGGGTTATGGATTTTTTTTTTTTTTTGGTTCTGGAAATTGAATTCATGACCTTGCCAGGTAGGCACTGTGCCACTGAGCTGTATGCCCAGACCTCATTTTATATTCTCATGTATTTTTCATATTTAAAAAAATTATTTGTTTGATACAGGATCTCCCCTATACATTGTGGACTCATAGTGATCTTCCTGTCTCAGCCTCCCCAGTGCTGGGGTTACAGGTGTGCACCATTGCACCCAGTTTCAGGGACAGCACAGTGCACCTGGGGTTCTGGGGCCAGTACAGCCTGTGGTACTTGGAAACAACCCAAGTCCTTGTGTTTGCTGGGCAGGCACTAACCTATTTCCCCAGCCATATTTTTTATATTTCTGCAGAGCAGAGGAAATTGTCCTTAAGGTCCTCTAAATAACATACTTTGTTTTCCATTTGTTGCAGGTGGTGCGGTTATGTCAGAATCCAAAGCTGGCACTAAAGAATAGTCCACCTTATATTTTAGACCTGCTGCCTGACACCTACCAGCATCTTCGTACTATCTTGTCAAGATATGAGGGGAAGATGGAGACGCTTGGAGAAAATGAGTATTTTAGGGTGTTCATGGAAAATTTGATGAAGAAAACTAAACAGACCATAAGCCTTTTTAAGGAGGGTAAAGAAAGAATGTATGAAGAGAATTCTCAGCCTAGGTAATGGAGAAATACTACACAAATATTAATTCAGGTCTGTGACTGTCTGAATGGGTAACACATAGAAGCAGTTGAGTTGGATTTTTTGTTTGTTTGTTTTGATTTTTGAGATGGGGATCTTGCTATGTAGGTCGTTCTGGCATTGAACTCACTGTGTAGCCCAGGCTGCCCTCAAACTCATGGCAGTCCTCTTGCCTCAGCCTGTCAAGTGCTGGTGTGGACCACCACAAACAGCCTGGATTGAATTTTATGTTGGCAGGAATAAAGAGTTAAGATTTGGTTAAAGGTGTGATTTGTACAGGGCTGGCAAGATAGCTTAGTGGTCTAAAGTGCTTTCTTAAGCTTAGGCAAGTGTTCAGGGACCTCGGTTTGATTCACAGCACCACATGCCACCCCTCCAACGTGATTTATACAAGAAGTTGCCTTGGAGGATGTTGAACCATCTTTATTATTAGGTTGACAGATTTATTTAATCTTTGGAAAACCGTTAGCCATGGAATTGGTTGTGGTCAAGTTGGTTGCAGTACTACACACCTGTAATCCCAGTACTCTGGGAGACTGAAATAGGAAGATCACCAAGTTTGAGTGTAATCTGGGCAATTCAGCAATTTAGGAATACCCTGTCTCAAAATAAAATACATACAAAGGTTTGGGGGTGTAGCTCATTGTGAAGCCCTCAGTTCAGTTGTTAGTACCACTTGGGGTTGGGGGAGAGTTTCAGAGGCAATAGAACCTTTGGAACAGAGAAGATGGTGAAACCTTGAAAAAAAAAGGCAGTTGAGGCTAAGCTGAGAATGGGAGTAAATAATATGTCAGATTTAATAAGTTTTTTTTACAGATGAAATAAATTATAAATATGAGATATTGGGGGAAAAATAAGCTGATTGTTTCACTAACCTCTGGGGGGGGTGGTACTAATGATTGAAACCAGGGACTACTTACACACTGCCATATCCCTGGTTCCCTCCCCCCCTGTTATTCTTGTTTTGAAACAAGGTCTTGCTAAATTATTTAGGTTGAGATCATCATTACAGTACCCCTGCCTCAGCCTCCTAGAGTGCTGGGATTACAGTTGTGTGCCACCATGCTATGCTTCACTCCATTTTTTGTTTTGTAAGCAAAGTGAAATGACATTTCCTTATTAATAGGCAAGAATAATTTTTCAGTTGGAGTAAGTATAAGCAAATGAAGTTGTTTAATATTTGATGGGTCACAAGTATTTTTATGTACCAACTACATACTAAAAACTAGGCTGTTCTATATGGTATTGGCTTGGTTGTTAAAAATTACATACTGGGGAGCTGGGGAGATGGCTCAGTAGAATAAGTGCTTTGCTGGGGGAAATAAGGATCAGCTTTTAACACAGTGACATGAATGTGATTGTATTTGTTTTTTTTTTTTTTTTTTTTTTTTTTTCCGTAGTTAAGAGGTAAAATATTCATCTAGGACAAGTAATAAAATGTAAATTGCAGTAAGATTTCTTAGTGAGTAATTTGATCTTGAGGAGTGATGTCAGTTACATAACGTAAGGTTATTATGTACAACTGAAGCAATAGCCTGTCCAGTGGTGTCTTTTTTTTGATCTTTTTGAGACAGGGTCTCACTATGCAGTTCAGACTGGTCTTAAGCTCACTTTGTAACTCAGGCTGGTCTCGAACTCATAACAATCCCCCTGCCTCAGCCTCCCAGTGCTGGGATTACAGGCATGCGTCACCATGCCCGGCATCCAGCACACCTGGCATCCAGCACGCCCAGCATCCAGTGGTGTCTTGTAATCTGTTATTCCCCACTCTGCTGGTTAAGATTTTGGCAATGTTGGTGGGTTTTTTTTTGTTGTTGTTGTTGTTTTTGAGACAGGGTATTACTATGCAGTTCAAGTTGTCCTTGAACTTTTTATTATGTAGCTAGGTGTGGCCTTAATTTATGATCCTTATTCCTCAGCCCCCCTGGAATACCAGGGTTATGGGCATGTGCACATGTGCCACCAGGCCCAGCAACAACATTAGGGTTTTTTTTGTGGAACTGGGGATTGAACTCAGGCCCTTGCACTTGCCAGGGAAGTGCTTATTCCACCGAGCCATCTCCCAGGCCCCATAGATTTAATTTTTTTTTTTTTTTCTACATTATTACTCTTACTATCTTTACTATTCCTCAGGTTTAAAGTCCTTAATATCAGTCTTTTCTTGAAAATATTCCTGGTGACTAAATTTAATATGTAGGAACCTTTGTAATTTCTAGTTTATATGCAGACGAACTTTATTTCTACAAAATTTAAAATTTTAACAACTTTAAAAAAAATGGAATTTGAGAGTGGAATCTTGGGAGTATGGTTTACTTGGAGTGTGCTTCCCAAGCATGTGTGAGGCCCCTGGGTTTGATTTCAGCATTGCAAAAAGGAAAACAGAAAAATTGAAGGGAATAAGGCAAGAAATCTTGATTGTACTTCTAAATAACTAGTCATTTTGTAGTATATCCTCTCCCCAGGGTACAGATTGAAGTGTTGCAGAGTTTTTAAAAAATGGAAGGTAAAAGGAGAGTTGAACATTCAAATGTAACATAACATGACAACTTTAACAGAGGTCTGTACAAAATGTTAAAACAACAGTTTGGTATAGTAGATCAGAGAAGGGTGGCATAGGGGAACTAGATTTTGAAGGATAAGTAGACATTTTCTAGGTAGAGAATTGAAGGAATGGCCTTTAACAGTGACATGAACAGGCTCTGTTGTATAAACCACATTGGAAGTCTGGCTTGGTTTAGAATCACAGGAGATGGATAAATGGAAATTCAGGTTGGGGTCAGATTCAAAGGGTGGCTTTTGATCTCCAGATTTCCTCCAGATGGTAGGTTGTCATAATACAGTTTGTTTGTTTAACATTGTATTTTATTGGTGCATTTTAGATTATGTATCAGTCACATTGATCATAGAGAATTTGTTCCTGTACATGATAATAGCTTGTTTCCCCCCCCATAGAACAGTTTTAAAAGAACATTTGAGAGGGGTCTTGCTATGATGCCTGCACTGAGTATTCATGTTTAGGTCATACTGCACTTTATTTTTTTATGACTGACGGCTCATCATGGAGAGCAGTATAATAGTATTTGGGTTAAGCAGATGGATTCTGAAGCCAGCAGCCAAGTTGGGAGATGAACTCTTGTCACTTTCTCAACTATGTCATTTCTATTTAGAATCTATACAGTAAGGTGTGATAGTGATACTTCCATTGTAGGATTGTCAGAATTTATTAAATGAATAGATAAAATGTTCGGTACTTAAAAAGTGATTGGCATGGTGAAATGATAAATAGGTTAACTCTTATTGTAAGCATAGTTTATTGCAAGAAATTGTGTTTCTGTGATGAAGTTTATAAGTTGACCTTGCTAAATATATATTTGTAAATGTATAGCATCCTAAAGTATAAGTGTAGGCTGTGTAACAAGTTCTTTTCCTTATATTTAAACTTCACTGTCACTGTCAGTGTACTTTCCCTTAAATATTAAACTTTTGATTCTCTTTGAACTTTCAGTTTCTACAACCCAGTTATATTATCCTGATTTATATAGATTATGTATATATGTAAAATGAGAATAGATTTCAGGTGAGAGTTGGGTTTTGTTTTGTTTTTTTGTAAGGGAAAATATATAAGGCTTAGTATATGATCTTTGAAGTTACGATTTTTTTTAAATGTATTTAGACAGGGCCTATAGGATCTCACTACACAGATTGGATGCATAGTGATCATCCTGTTTTCAGCCTCCAAGCCCTGGGATTGCAGGCGTGCGCCACCATGCCCAGTCTCGATTGCCATCTCAGGGTGCCCCAGGAGCAGGGCTAGCACGGCACTCTGGGAATCAAGCCCTGCTCGCTGTGCTGTGCCTAAGCAGGCACTTTAGTCCACTGAGTTATCTTGCCAGCCATGATTTGGTTATTTAGAGGCTTTTTTTCTTTTCAATTTTTTGATTAGCTATAATGTACATATCATAAAAATGTTATTCTTTTCTTGAGTACTACTAAAGCTTGAACCTTTTGTTAGGAAGTACTCTACCACTGAGCTGCCTCCTCAGCCTCCTCACCCTTTTGATTTTTTTAAAATTTTGATTATGGGTCTTGCTGAATTGTTCTGGCTGGCCACAAACTTGTGGGCCTCCCCAGTAGCTAAGATTATGCATCCATCCCGTTTCCTTTCCCAGCCCCCTCCTCCCACCTCCTGTTCTAGGGGTGTGTGTGTGTGTGTGTGTGTGTGTGTGTGTGTGTGTGTGTGTGTGTGTGTGTTTAAATAAGGTCTTGTTATGGAGTTCAGGCTTAGGCTGCAATTGCAGGTATGCGGCACCATGCCTAGCTGTCCTGGAGGTTTCTTGCTGATATCCCTTCGCCTTTTTATTTTTTTATGTCTCAGCGTTCCACAGTGCTGGGGTCACAGGTTTACCCTACCACGCCCCCACTGTAATTCACTCTTCTAGAGTGCACAATTCAGTGTTTTTTACAATTTCATTGGTTTACGCTGTACAACTATTAGCACTGTTTAATTGCAGAATATTTTCATCTTTCCCAGAACGAACTCCCAGCTGTATTAGCCTATTCAGTTATACAGACTTGCCTGTTATAGACATTTCATGTATAAGTGGAACCATGTAAGATGTGATTTTTTGTGTCTTTTTTTTTTTTTTAAATTTAGCATGTTTTCATAGTTCTTACTGCATATATCAATACTTCATTTTCCCTGTGTGTCCTCTCCTTCCCCCCCACCAGATCCTCACAGATTGAGGATTGAACTTAGGGTCTTGTTACTGAACAACATCCCCAGCTTTTTTTTTTTTTTTTTTTTTGCAGAACTGGGGATTGAATTCAAACCCTTGCGTGTGCCAGGGATGCACTTACTCTACTGAGTCATCTCCCTGGTCCTCAGCATTTAAAATTTTAAAAAATATATACTTTTAATCAGATTCTTGGTAAATTAACCCAGGTAGGGGTTGAACTTGTATCATTTGTCTCAGCCTCCCAGAGTGTTAGTTACAGGTTTGCATCACCTGTAATGTATGGTTATACCATTTTGGTTTGGTGTTTTGTTTTGTTTTTGAGACAGGGTCTCACTATGCAGTTCATGTTGGCCTTGAGCTCACTTTGTAGCCCAGCAGCCTGGTCTCTAGCTCCAGTGATCTCCTGCCTCAGCAATCCTTTTTTTTTTTTTTTTTTTCTGCCTCAGCAATCCTACTGCCTCAGCCTCCAAGTGCTGGGATTACAGGTATGTGTTACCATGTCCAGGTTGTTTTTTTTTTAACAGGTTCTTATTGTGTTTGAGCTGGCCTTGAGCCCAAGGAGATACTCCTGCCCCAGCTCTTAAATGCTGGGAATATAGGTGTGAGCCACTGCACCCAGCCCACATTTTTTCTTTTAAGCGAGCATTTGTGTTATTTCTAGTTTTTGGTTATTATAAATAATACTGTTGTGAATATTTGTGTATAAATTTTGGGCAGCTTTTTGTTTTCACTTCTCTTTTGATATAACACTTAGGAAAGGACTTGCTTAGTCATACAGCAATTCTTGTCAACTATTTGAGGAACTACCAAACTTTCCACAGAAGTTGCAGCATTTTATACTTCCCTAACAGTATATGAAGGACCCATTTGCCTGCCTGCCTCCTTCCCTCCCCTCCCCACACAAAGTCTTCCCACGTGGTGCAGGCTGGCCTTGAGCTCACTGGTGCACCCAGGCTGGCCTAGCACAATGGTGATCCTCAAGCCTACCAAGTGCTGGAATTGTAGGCATGTACACCATGCCCAGCAGGGGTCTAATTTCTTCTTTCTAGTATTTGTGATTTTTCTTTTGCTTTTAAGAGACATCATACTGGGCATGAAGCAGTATGTTGAAGATTTGAAATGCATTTTTCTTTTCTTTTTTTGCAGTACTGGGGATTGAACTAAGGACCTTGAGGGCTTGCCAGGCAAATGCTTATTCTACTGAGCTATCTCCCTGGCCCCAATGAAATGCATTTTTCTAGTGGTTAATGATGGAAGCATTTTTCTGTGTGCCATTTGGATAGATGTTTGTGTATTTTCTTTGGAGAAGTGTATTCACATCCTTTGTTCTTAATTGGGTTATTTTTATTGTTAAATTATAAGAGTTATTTCTGAGTACTATTATATATGCTAACCAGATAACATGATTTGTAAAATTTTACTTCAGTTGTGAATTGCCTTTTCACTTTATCAGCAGAGTCCTTCTGATACAGGGTAAAGTGTAACTCCAACCAGCTAGAAGGCAGATATTCCCAAGTACGAGTTCCCCAAGTAGAAAAATGAATTCTAAGGAACAGTGGAGGTTAAGAGTAGGAAAATTTATTGAGGAATTGGAGTGGTGAACAGGATTAGTTCCTGAGAGATAGGGATCTGAATGGGTTCCCAGTGAGTCTACTTCTCTGAGAAAGTACTTTCATTATTATTATTATTATTATTATTATTATTATTATTGCTATTTTCTTCTTGGTTTTTTTGAGGCAAGGTTTTGCTATGTAATTCTGGCTGGCTTGAAGCTTCTGGTAGTCCTGCATCAGCTTCCTGAGTGTTGGGACAACAGGCATGCATCACCATACCTGGCTTCTGATAATTTTTATTTTTTTTCTTTTGATACAGAGTCTCACTACACAGCTTGGGCTCATAGTGATCCTCCTGTCTCAGCCTCCCCAGCACTGGGATTACGGGTGTGTGCCACCATGCCTGGTTTCTGGGCCAGCACAAGGTTCTGGGGCAGGCATGGCATGTGGTACCAGGGATCAAACTCAGGACCTTGTGCTTCCCAGGTAGATGCTTAAACCGCTGAGCTTTCTCCCCAGCTCTTTGAGAAATTTTTATGAAGCAAAGTCATAAGGGCTGGGAATCAACTAGTAAGATTGCACAAGTATGGCTGCTTGGTCATTATTGGTCCAGTAGTAGTAAGAGCATATGGATGGCATCATTAACCTTGGTCAGTGCTGATAGTCTTAGTAGTAGTGGGAAATCTCAAAAGAATGGTACAATCTCAAATTTCCATTTATTCCTTAGGGAAGTATGTAAATCTGGCCATTGTGACATTAGTCTTCAGATGGGCCTCCAGCTACAGTTTTTGATATGTTTTAATCTCTTTCTAGTTGCCTTGATTTCCTTTTCATATTATCTTGGAGGAACTGTGATAAATAAAACGTTTGTTGAGTAGAAGTGGGAAGCATAGGTGTCCTTGTCTTCTTCTTGGTATAAAAAGGAATATTTTGGGGCTGGGGAGATAGCCTAGAGGTCTAAGTGCCTGCCTAGCAAACACAAAGATTGAATTCAATCCCTAGTACTGCATGCCATGCCTTCCCCAAAATCCATGTGTGATGATCTGCCACCAAAACCAGGTGTGGTGGTCCACCCCTGTAAGCCTAGTACCCAGTGGAGGGGCTGAGCTGTATAGCAAGACCCTTTACCAAATAAATAGTTAAAACAAATTTTTTAAAAAAAGAATATTTTTAGTCTTTCACCATTGAGTATCATGTTAACTATGTTTTCCTGGATGCCCTTTCCCAGGTTGAAAATTTTATTTTTAAATCCTGAAGGGAGGGCTGGACAAATAGCTCAGCAGATTAAAGCACTTGCAAAAGTAGATTCAGGGGCCAGGGGTTCAATCCCTGGGCCTGCCATGCTGGCCCCACCCCCAGGATGCTGAAGACTGCCATTGAGACTGAGTGTGGTGGCACCCCCAGCTCTTGGGAGGCTGTAAACAGGCAGAGCACTATGAGTCCGATCTAGTAGTGAGACCCTGAATACCTTGTAGACCCTTCCCTCAAATAAAAAAAAAGAAAAAAAAAATCCTGAAGGGGTGTTGAATTTTAAGAATTCATTTCTGGTTTTCTTTTGGAAATGGGTGAGTGTTAGTGAGGTGCTGTATAATATATATGTATATGTATATGTATATATATTTTTTATTTTTGTTTTATTGAAGTACAAATATCAGTGAGACAGTTTTAAGATACCTTGACAAGGTGGATTTGATAATACATTGCAAACTGTTTTCATAATGTTTTGGTATCATAGAAGGTGCATACATGATATTATACTTACAGACATTATTATACCATATGTCTCTTATCAGTAAATTAAGAGAGTGTAGCTGTTTGCGTATCTTATTTTTTATAAACACTTAATTTCGGTTTTTTTTTTTTTTTTTTTTTTTTGGTGGAACTGGGGATTGAACTCAGGCCCTTGTGCTTGCCAGGCAAGCGCTTATTCTACTGAGCTATCTACCTGGCCCCTGAGGTGCTGTATATTGAAGTAATCTTGTTCAAGTAGGGTGTGGTGGCACATGCCTGTAATCCCAGCACTCTGGAGGCTGAGGCAGGAGGATTGCTGCAAGTTCGAGGCCAGCATGGGCAATATAGTTATAGTTCAGGGACAGCTTGAACTATATAGCAAGACCCTGTCTTAAAAAGAAAACACGCATACACACAAAAATATTTTTCATAAAAGAAATACATTAGCTTGAATAGCTTAAGGAAAAGTAGAAATTTGTAAAATTGTAGAATTTCAGGAAAAGTGTCTTAAATTGCACTAGGAGGAAGAATATAGGTGAGCCTTAGGAACAACTGAAACTAGGATTGAAGTGTTGCCAGGGCTCCCTCTTCCATGTCTCTTTTTGTGTGCGTGCGTGCGTGGTTTTGAGACAAATATGTATGTCAGGTGACCTTAACTTGCTGTGTAGTCTAGGCTGACCTTGAACTTGTGGGGATTCTCTTGTCTAGTCTCCTAGTGCCTGGATCACAGGCACGTACCACCATGCTAATCAACTAATGTAATAGTTGATAGAAAACAAAAACCAAAAGCTTTTCCTTTTATATCAGGAACCATACAAGTAAGCTTACATTATATATGTTAATCTTGTATTTTAAAACCGTAAGGAATCCACTAAAAGATGAAATGAGTTCTTCAGAGTTACAGAAAACAAGATCAACATACAAAAACCAGTGATATTTCTATATATGAGCAGTGAATGATCCAGAAGTGAAACTAGCAATGAGTTTAGTCAAAGTGGTATAAGACTTGCATTTTAAGGGCTACAAACAATTACAGTACTAAATAAAAACAATACTGCATATGGAAAGATTTCAGTGGTGTTATATTGGAAGACTCAGTATTAAGATAGCAATTCTTCCTAAACTGATCTACAGGTTCAGCGCAGAAATTTGCTCTACCTTTTGCAGAAATTGACAAGCTATACAGAAATGCAAGACTCAGGCTATAATTTTCTTTAGAAAGAGCAAAGGAGGGGTTCATGCATCTTCATTTTAAAGCCTTACTACAGTGCTATAGTAATCAAGGTAGTGTAATAGCCGTGTCAGTATAGATATATATGTATGTTAAAGAAGTAAAATTGAGAATCCAGTAAACCTTACATCAGTGCCAGTCAGACCACAACATTCTACCCTGGTGATTCAACACAAGGCCAGGTGCTTGCCAGGCAGTGTCTTAGCTCTGTGCTGCATCCCCTAAACCATCAGCTTACTTTTGATAAAGATAGGTCCATTTCCTGCAGTAAGGGAGGAAGGACAGTCTTTTCAGTAAATGGTGCAAAGACAAATGGATAGCCATACACAGAAGAAGCAAGTTGGATCTTAGGCTGTATTAAACAAAATTAACTCAAAGACCTAAATTTAGGAGCTAAAGTAAAATTTCAGAAAACCATAACTAAAAAATCTCTACCTTCAATTTTGAGCTTTAAGGCATGATACTGAAAGCATAGGCCAGAAAAGAAAAATATAAATTGAACTTCATCAAAATTAAATTTTTTTTGTATTGAAGGAGACCATTAAGGGAGTGAAAGAGCCTAGTGTGGTGTTATAAATCTGTAGTCCCAGGAAGCTGAGGCAGAGGATCATTGGTTCAAGGCTAGCAAGGACCCATCTCAGAAAGGCATAGGGATATATATAGTTCAGTGGAAATTGTCTCTGGGTTTGATCTCTAGCACCAAAGAAAAGAAAAGGACACCCCACAGAATGGAAAAATGTTGGCAAAGCAAGTTTCTGATAAAGGATTAATAGCCAGAATCCAATATAGAAAATACTTATATAGCAGCAAAACAAACCAGTTTAAAAATGATTAAACAGGGGTGGGGATATAGCTCAGCAATTTAAGTGCCTGCCTGGTAAGTTCAATTCCCAGCTTCGCCAAAAAAGGAAGGAAAAGAGGTCAAAGGAACTGGGCCTGATGACACATGCCTGTAACTTGGAGGGTGCTGGGATACACAGTTGAGTTCAAGGCCACAGTTGAGTTCAAGGCCAGTCTGAACTACATAGCAGAGTAGACCCTATTTCAAAGGGGGTGGGCAGGGAGATATAGTTCAGCTGCATAAGCACCAGCCTGGCAAGTTAAGTGCAAGATTCCAAATTTGATGCCAGGTACCACATGTCATGTGGCCCTGGATCCCTGGGTGTGGGGTTGCATGCCTGTAATCCCAGCACTGGGAAGGCTAAGACAGGAGGATCACTATGAGGCCAAACTGCATAGCAAGTCAAAAAAGAAAGAAAAGAAAAAGTTGGGCAGTGGTGGTACAAATTTGTGATCCCATCCCTCAGGAGGCTGAGGCAGTAGGGTTATGAGTACAAGGGCTACATAGTGAGAGCTTGTCCCCTCTCCTTGAAAAGTTGAAGGCAAAATAGATATATTTATTTTCTAGTTGGCTAATCTCATGAAAAAAATGCTCAACATCAGTAATAACTACTGGGGAAATGCAAGACAAAATCATTATATCACTTCATGCCCAGTAGGATGGATATTACCAAAAAGAAAAAGAATGGAACCCAATATTGGTGATGGTACACTGGATACTCTTGCCTTATTATCAGGGGTAGTGGTACACCCATTGTGGAAAACACTTCATTTCCTCAAAAGGTGGAATGGAATTAGTAATTCTTCTCCCAGGTATGTACCACAGTGAATCGAAAGCAGAGACTTGAATAATGTACTCAAGTACATTAAGTACATCAAGTACATTCATTAAAAATTTAATGAAGGACTTTAAAAATTTTTTACTTTTAGGGAAGGGGCTACAGGGTGTTCAGGGTCTCACTACTAGATTAGACTCAGTGATCAGCCTGTTTCCAGCCTCCCAAGAGCTGGGATTACAGGCATGGTCCACCACATCTCAGTGTACCCTGGGGGCAAGGCTGGCATGGCATACCTGGGAATCAAACCCAGCCCTTTTTTGTCTTTTTGAGACAGGTTCTCACTATGCAGTTCAGGCTGGCCTTGAGCTTACTTTGTAGCCCAAGCTGGTCTGGAACTCAAAATGATCCTCTTTTCTCAGTCTTCCAAGAGCTGGGATTACAGGTGTATACCACTACTCCTTGTTCAAAGGTATTTTTATGTACAAGTGGCGTTTTGCTTTTTCTGGAAGTCATGGTGAAGAATATTGACTGCTTGTGCACTTGGGTACTATTGTCTTGATTTGAACTCAGCACCAGAAGTCTTGCCCACTATTGCCTATGTATCATCTATGTACCTGTCAACACAGTGGAGAAGACAAGTCACGATGTTTTAGTATTATAGTAGAAGTAATAAATTTTAACATTGTAAACTTTCTCAGAAGGTCATAGGGACTGACTGTATCATCATGTGTGTTGATGTACAGCAGTTTTAATTTTTTTCTGTGGTACCAGGGATTGAACTCAGGACCCTGTTCTTGCCAGGGAAGTCCTTATTCTACTGAGCTATCTCCCTGGCCCTAAATTTTTAAAATGCTGTAGTCACAGCATAGGGAATTGAAGAGTAACCAAGGGGAAAGAAAGAGGCTAAGGCTGCTGTTCCTTGTAGTCTCTGTAAAGAGTTCTTTCAGACGGGACATAGCAGCACACTTCTGTAATCCCAGCACTCGGGAGACTGAGAAAGGAGGGTCCTGTTGAATTCCAGACCAGCTTGGGCTACAAAGTAGGTTCAAAGCCAGCCTGAACTACATAGTGAAATCCTATCTCAATAACAAACAAAAAAAATTAAAAAGAGAAAGAGAAATCTCTTCATGATGATTTACTGCTCCTGTATTGCTTGCTAATTCTGGGGAAGAGCAGGGTTCTTTTTTTTCTTTGAAATGGATTTTATCTGTACATTCTTGTCTGAAATAAGAGTTTTCAAGGGTTGGGGTTGCTGGGGAGATAGCTTAGTGGAATAAGGGCTTACCTGGCAAGCATAAAGTCCTGAGTTTTATCCCTGGTACCATTAAAAAAAAAAAAAAATCAAAAAAGGAGAAAATGTCTGTATTTTGGGTCAGGGAGATGGCTCAGTAGAATAAGTTCAAGGGCCTGAGTTCAATCCCCTGTTCCACAAAAAAAAAAACTAAAAAAGGAAATTCAAGGGTTGGGGAGAGAGCTCAGCGACATAAGCACCTGCCTGTAAGGTCACGAGTTCAATCCCCACTACCCACCGTCAAATTTGTGAAATGCAGTTTTCATTACATTTGGAAAATTTCATATTATTGTTTTTTGTTTTTTTTTTTTGTCTTCTCACTGAGACTCACTTACATGAATATTTGACACTTTTGTTCCTCTGCACTGATGCTGTTCATTTTTGTTTTATTTTGGATAGTTTCTGTTACTTTGTCTTAAAGATATTGTTACTTTTCTTCAGTATTTTTACTGAGCTATCTCCCTGGCTCAGTATTTTTAAAAATTGCTATCTAGGGGCTGGGGAGATAGCTCAGTGGAATAAGTGCTGGCCGGGTGTGGTGGCACATGCCTGTAATCCCAGCACTCGGGAGGCTGAGGCAGGAGGATTGTTGTGAGTTTGAGACCAGCCTGAGCTACAAAGTGAGCTCGAGGCCAGCCTGAACTGCATAGTGAGACCCTGTCTCAAAAAGACAAAAAAAAAAAAAGAGGAATAAGTGCTTCCCTGGTAAGCACAAGGGCCTGAGTTCAATCCCCAGTTCTGCCAAAAAAATAAAAATAAAAAACAAAAAACACACTGTTATCTATCACTATCATTTTCATTGAAGTTTTTAGTAAAACTTCAAGTTAGATTTGGGTCTTTTTATATCCTCTGCATACATAATATCTGCAAATGTTTTTCTACTGTTCTCCCCCCCCCCACCCCTTTAATACCAGGGATCAAACTAAGGACCTTCCATTTGCCAGGGAGGTGCTTATGTCATGGAGCTGTCTGCTCAGCCCTCTGTACATTTTTATACAGGGAATGTAGTTAGAGTAACTATTTTGATATTTTTGCTCTTTCCTCTGTGTAACTCAGGTGTTCTATCATTTGTGTGCTTGATGTTTGGTTGACTGCCAGATGGTGTTAATTTACTTTGTGCTTAATACTTTCATATTCTTACAAATACTCCTTAGCTGTGTGTTTGGGATAGAAGTGTCTTATTTAGAATGCTTTCATCTTTTTAAGTTCTTGTTATCAGATACAGAACAGGCTTTATTCTAGGACAAATTTTCTCTGCAGCTCACTGAATTATGTATAAGGTTTTCTCCTCCCATGCCATCCCTGTGTGGGAACTTGGGGGGACTTTTCTCCTTTCTGCTGGTTCTTTTCCCAGTTCAGGTATTTTCCTGAGCTCATCAGTGCTCTTCGAACACTTAGAAGGCTCCCCCTCTGGAGGCTTCCAAAACTGCTCTTTCTGAGCAGCTCTTGTTTGGTCTCCTGTATCTGCTTTGGTTTCTTCACACCTGAAATTCTGCCTCCTCTGTCTGGAGATAGTAAATTAGACCAGTCACAGGGCTTTGCTTTTTTGTTTTCTCTCTTTCAGGTTCACCTCCTCTTCTACCAGTGTCTAAAACCCTGTTTCATATTTTGTCCAGTTTTAGTTTTTTTTTAGGTGAGAGTATAATTTCAATCTAAAATGTTATTTAGGGCATTTCCAAGTTAAGATGCAGATATTGTAATATGCTTGGTCTGGTCTTTTCTACCTTATGAGACATACTAGATGAACATTCTCTCTGTGTTGGGCATACTATATATTTATTGCTGAAAATAATGATACATTTTTCTTTTGTAAGGACATTACATAGTTTTTTTTTTTTTTTTTTTTTTTTTTTTTTTTTTTTTTTTTTTTTTTTTTTTTTTTTTTTTTTTTTTTTTTTTTTTTTTTTTT